>CAUYQG010252610.1:0-19397 GCA_963574415.1 Tarsius wallacei
TGAGAGATTCTCCCACCTCAGCCTCCCAAGAAGCTGAAACTACAGATTCACACACATTTGGCTAATTTTTTTATTTTTGTTTTAGAGGCAGTGTCTCATTATGTTTCCTAGGCTTGGTCTCGCACTCCTAGCTACAAACAAACAAATATAACATTTGCTAAAGCTCACAGAACTGAACAACACAACAAGTGAATCCTAAGGTAAATTATGGGCTTTAATTAATAATTATTTATTAATATTGGTTTATCAAGTATAACAAGTGTACCACACTAACACAAGGTGTTAATAATAAAAGAAACTGTGTGGGAGGTGAGATGGGGGGAGAAAAGGGCCTAGCTGGGAACTCCCTGTACTTTCTATGTAATTTTTCCAAAAACCTTAAGTGGCTCTAAAAAAAAAAAAAAATGCCGGGAGCTGTGTCCTCTAAAAATGTTCAGTCCCAGGTAGGACTGTTTGGGTGTTCCTGGGACAAAGCATAGCACAACAATAACACAACAAAGCATCTTTTTGTGCAGATCTCCGCCCTATCTCCACATATGGATGCTCTGGATATGTTTCCGATTCTATGCCATTATCAGTGAATGGGCTTTTGTGCATATATCACCAATGAACGCCTATCCGTTTATGTTTAACGATACCTGTGGATGACTGCATTAGTCTTAGTTCATGCTGTCTTAGTTCACCATCCTCTAGAAGCAGAGCCTGTGACAAGGGCTTGGGGACAGGTGGCTTACCTGGAGGTGATCTCAGGTAGCAAGAGCAAGGGAGTTGGGGAGAGGGAGCCAGGACAGAGGCAAAGTCAATACAAGAATAAGTTAGTGAGGGACTCGATTTCTGGCTCCTGGAAATCTCTGTTTGGAGAAGGAGCAGGTGGATGTTGACCTGTACTGCCTCCCATCAGCGGGACCTGGCCTCCTGGAACCATCCATGGACCTGCATGTCTGGGCTGCACAGGTTGGGCAAGCCCTCCAGAGTTTGCCCCCACCCTGGGCACATGGGAGGAAGCTGCATGCGTCTGGCTGGGGCTCTGTCAAAGGAGCCTCAGCTCACACACACACGTCGACTGCAGTTGCAGCTGAAGTTGGGGTGGCCCAAAGGTCTGTGATCTGCTGCACCACGACATCTGCCACATTATAAGTAAGCAGCATTCACAAAGCCAGAGCTTAAACCTCACAAATCCTAAACCCCAGATCCAAGCAGCACCATTTTCCCGCTTTGCAGTGGCTCACCTCATGTACCCCTAGAGTTTGTGCACCACACTTTACGGTGCTCCGAAGAACACCGTCCACTTGTGCTCTTCTAGAACAGACGTATTGGTGAAAGGTAGGAGTCTTTTTTCCCTTTTGGGGGAACTCACAGGAACACAGGCATAGTTTAACGAAATCTATTGTAAAAAATGAGGTACCGCTTTACACTTATTAGCATGGCCCAAATCCAGAATACTGACAATACCAAATGCTGACAAGGCTGTGGAGCAACAGGAATGCTCCTTCATTGCAGGTGGGAAGGTAAATTGGTACAGTCACTTTGGAAGGCAGTCTGGCAATTTCTTACAAGACTAAACATGCTGTTACCATATGATCCAGCAATCGTGCTCCTTGGTTTTTACTCAAAGGGGTTGAGAACTTATGTCCACACGGATGTTTGTAGCCACTTTATTCATAATTGCCAAATCTTAGAAACAACCACGATGTCCCTTAACAGGTGAATGGATAAACAAACCAGCACATCCAGACAACGAAATATGATTTGGCATCAAGAAGAAATGAGCTATCAAGCCCCGAGGAGACGTGGAGGAAACTTAAATGCATATTTCTAAGTGAAAGGAGTCAATCTGGAAAGACTACATACTGTTTGATTCCAACTATATGGCATTCTGGAAAAGGCACAACTATGGAGACGGCAAAGGGTCCTGCGGCTGCCAGGGCTTGGAGGGATGAACAGGGGGAGGGATGAACAGGCAGCACACAGAGGATTTTTAGGGCAGTGAAAATACCCTTTATAATACTGCAGTGAAGGAATACGTGTCAGTATACATTTGTTCAAACCCATGGAATGTACAACACCAAGAGTGAACCCTCACTTACACTGTGGACTTTGGGCAATGCTGATGGCTCCGTGTAGGGTTGTTGATTGCAACAACAGCACCCTCTGGTGAGGGATACTGATAGCGGGGGATCCTGGGTGGGTATGGGGGCAGGGGATATACGGGAACATCCACTCCATCTCTTTCTCTGTTTTGTGAACCTAAAGTTTTCTTAAAAAGTAAAGTCTATTAAACAATTGACTGATCCAGCACTCAATATCAGGAAATTTCCTGTAGTAATCCTGATCCCCCTACCTGAAAAAGTGGAGGTTTTAGCATATAGACTCACATCCTGACTGGCAGTGGATCGATGGAAG
Source organism: Tarsius wallacei (assembly GCA_963574415.1). Taxonomy (NCBI): domain Eukaryota; kingdom Metazoa; phylum Chordata; class Mammalia; order Primates; family Tarsiidae; genus Tarsius; species Tarsius wallacei. Next base: position 2,404 of record CAUYQG010252610.1, read on the forward strand.
GTGAACAAGACGGCCCTTTCCAATCAGGCAACATGGTTCCCAGGCTGCTGCATTCCCCACCGCTCCACTGTGTACGCCTGTGCATTCATACCTGGGTGAATTACCTGATCCCTCCAACCCTCAGGCCACCTATTTATAAACTGGGTAGGTAGTAATTTTTACTCAGCTATATTATGAATGGCTTTACAAAAATAAAAGACTGTAGGCTCTTAATTCTAGGACACTACAGATGTGTTATTGCATCAAAAAATAGTCAAGTGCCACCCATGGCCTAAGCACTATTCAGGTACCAAGGACACAGCAGTGAAGCAGGTGGCCAGAGCTCCTCCTCCCAGGGAGTTATCTTCTGGTTTAGGGAGTCAGGGCAGAAACAGCACATAAGTACCATAAAGTCAACTGAAGCAGGAGCGGGACAGGAGTGGGAGTGCTTTTGTCAGTAGGACAGTCATGGAAGACCTCTCTGACAATGTGACATTCGAGCAGAGACATGTAGGATGTGAGGATGCAAGACATGCAAATCTCGGAGCAAGGGTGTTCTTGGCAGAGGAAACTGCAAGTGCCAAGGCCCTGGGTTGGGCCATGCTTGGCATGTGCAGAGAACAGCGAGCTGACCTACCAGGCTGATGCAGAGTGAATGACAGGGAGAGAGGTGGAAGAGGAGGTCAAAGCGGCCACGGAGCCTGATCACGTAGACCATGGCAAGGATTCTACTCTCCGTGAGACAAGAGCTGTGACTGCATTTTGTGTAGACAAGGGATCTGATCTGACTTAACATTTTATGAAGTCAACTCTGGTATCTCTGTGGTGAGTAATTGACAAGGGGCTCAGGTGGAGGAAGGGGGGCCAGTTTACTGCAGTAATAATATGCATCAAGCTATTAACTATGTTTTAGAAAAGCAAAATACCCTTATAGTGACTGCATAAATCAATTTTAAGACATATTTGGATTTCAGAATTTTTTTTTTTTTTTAGAATCAAGGTATATGGCAACTTAAGTTTTTAATTGAAAGGGCGCGTAATGGGAATTCAATGTCTGTGGCCCTTATTTCCAAACCTAATATCCTTTGGAGACTATAGTAGCTTGATAGTAATAGCCATATTTCTGTAGCATCATTGGGGCTGCAAGTACATATATATGTACATATATAAGGCATTAACTCATTTGACTGATATAGAGATATCTCAAAAGACAAATTATTAGTATTTATGACTACCTCAGCTGACTAGAAGTAGGGCATGTGCTCAGCGATACATTATTGAATGTGAGACTTTGGTTAACCCAGTGTTCTGATAACGTGAGATTTATGCTTTGCAACATTTGGGGATGACATCCTAACCTTAATAGTGCTGAAGATGGAGTGGGATTTGAACCTTTAAAAAACGATTTGGCCATGACATTCCCTAGAAGTGTTGTCTGAGGATCCGTGCACTGGCATCCCCTGGGACTTGGAAATGCAGAGACTCAGGTGCCAGTCAGAATCTGCATTTTAACAAGCTTCCCAGGGGATTTATATGCTTTTTATTTATTTTTTATTTTTCACGAATTTATTTTTTTGAGTCAGGATCTCACTCTATCACCCAGGCTGGAATGCATTGGCATGATCATGACAATCATGGCTCACAGCAGCCTTGACCTCCTGGGCTCAGGCAACCCTTCCATCTCAGCCTCCCAAGTAGCTGGGACTATAGGCACATGCCACCATGTCCAGTTCATTTTTTTTTAAAATTTTTTTATTTTTTTGTAGAGACGCGGTTTTGCTGTGTTTCTCAGGCTGGTCTTGAACTCCAGGGTACAATCTGCCCACCTCATCCTCCCAAGTGCTGGGATTATAGGTGTGAGCCACCATGCCCAGCCTTATAATGTTTTTGAAAGCATGAGAAGTACAAGTCTGATCTGATGGATTTGAGAACCACTGCCCCAAATTAATTTTTGCTTGCTTGTTTTTATTTCTTCTAGAGACAGGCTCTTAATCTGCCACCCAGACTGGAGCATAGTGGCACAATTATAGCTCACTACAGCTTCAAACTCCTAGGCTCAAGTGAGCCTACTACCCTAGTCTCCTGAGTAGCTGGGACAATAGGCATGCACCAACATGCCTGGCTGATTTTTTAAATTTTTTGTAGAGATAGGATCTCACTATGTTGCTCAGGCTGGTCTTGAGTTCCTGGCTTGAAGCAATTCTCCTGCCTTGGCCACCCAAAGTGCTGGGATTATAGGCATGAGCCACAGCACCCAGCCAAGATGAACAGTTCTCATTGCTGGCTGCATATTTAACATCCCTGTGGTAGACAGACCCTAAGATGCCCCCAGTGATCTCATCAATGCATATTTACACCATGAGTGTAGTCCCTTGCTTGTTGAGCATGGTCTGGACCCGTGACTTGCTCCAGGCAACAGAATTTGTGACTATGTTGCATAAGATTAATTACATGAGATTGGAGCATCTATCTTGCTAGCAGACTCTCTCTCTTGCTAGCTTTGACAAAGCAGTTTTTCATGTTGAGTAGCCTTCTTGGCGAAGAACTGAGGGTGGCCTCCCGTCAAGATCCAGCAAGGAGCTGAGGTCCTCAGTCCTTCAATCTACAAGAAACTGAATCTTGCAACAACCTGAGGAGCTTGGAAGTAGATTCATCCACAGTTGAGCCTTCAGATGAGACCCCAGCTCTGGCTGATGTTTTGACTGCAGTCTTGTGAAACTCTGATGCAGAGGACCCAGCTAACACACTCCTGAGTCCCTGACCCACAGAAACTATGAGATGATAAGTGTATGTTCTTTGAGATCCCTAAGCATGTGGAACTTTATTACGCAGCAATAGAAAACTAGTAGACGTAACTAAGGAACTTAGAGAACAAACACAATGACAACTACCAACATCCAAGCCCAACTTCTGGTCTGTTAAATCCAAATCTCCAGGGTTGATTCCAACAATAGTTTTTAAAAACTCTTCGTGTGTGTTGATACACATCTGAGGTTGAGGAGCCCTACCCTAGATGTTACTCTAGAAAACAATCTCTGATGATTACAGGTTTACAGAGAACCACCCCCCTCCCGCCTCCTGCCGCATTTCTCTCCAATGTGTAGACACCTGAGCTTTCTGATTAGGCACTCCTGGGTTGGCAAGAGTTTAATCTTTTCCCCAATTTTCTTTCACTTACCTCGCTCTGGGGTGAGGGGATTCTGGTTCCCTTTCTGTCAGGAAGATGAAGGCCTTTGGGAAGACGGCTATGGCAGGGATGCCTGATGGAGACATCCATTCATGGGAAAGGCCACTTTGAGCAGAACCCAAGGCCCAAAAGGCCCAAGACTCAATCCACAGGGGCTTTGAAATTGGAGCTTTCATATCATATTCACACATCTGAAACACATCAGAGGGCGAAAGACAACTGCAGGGTAATGGCCGGGAGGAAATCTGGCAAGAATGGATGCCTTGGGGACAGATGAGAGACCTATGGTGACGTTCCCGTGACATCTTTCTGGGTCAGGCCATTTTGCAGGGGGAGGGAGAGTGGGCTGGGCGGCTGACACTGTGCAATCAGATGTCAGGAACATAACCCTGGACACCCCGTGTCCCCTGGCTGGCGGCTTTATGACTTGGCCTGCCATCCCCGGGGCTTATCCTGGGTCATGTTTTCCAAAGATAAGCAGTTAAGGGGCATGTCGAAGGCAGAGGATTTATGGTCACCGAAACTCCGCTTCTCTGGCCTGGCTGTCCCCTGACCCTGCCTGGGGCTGTCAAGACTGACCTATGGAGGGTTAACATTTACAAGTGGATTTCCAGGAAGAAGAGCAAAGAGGGTTTTCAGGAAGCAGTGTAAAAGATGGGTTTATACCCAAGAACTGTGCAATCTTTAGAGCTGGAGAGGGCTGGACACCTACTAGTTGGGTTGTTGAGCAAAGTGGTCTAAAAGTGTAGAATCAAATAGCCCCGAGTTCAAAACCTGACTCTGTCACTTCGACAAGTAGCTTAACCAACCTTAGCGTTAGCATCTATAAAATGGGGGTAATAAGAATAAATTCTTGAAACTGCCTATGACCTGTAAAAAAAAAAACTTTTTTAGAAAGGAATAAATGCTACAGGGGATTGAAATAATGCTTAAGTATGATGTGTATATGCAAAAATGTATGCAGACATCTGGAAATAATAGTGCTCAGTAAAAGGTAACTGTTAATCCAATTTTTTTTTCACATCTGGGGGAGTTGACCTGTCCAAAGGGGATATGATACCCTTGGGATATTGTTGGGAGAGGGAGCACACCAAATATCCCAGCAAAAGTCTATCTGCTAACTTACAACTTGTGTGAGCAGACGGTTTCCACAGATTTAAGTTCATATGCATTCTCCCCTCTGATTAGTAAACAGCTCATCAGATAATTTATTTTCTGTTGTTCCAAAGCTTGTTTGTTACAGGTCTTTCCAAGATGGCCCTATGCCTTGTCTTGTGACTACATTTGGCTCTTTTTTTGGTGAGGGAAGTTCTTGCGGACAGCTCATCTTTCACTCTGAAGTGTGGGGTCACTGCCAGCAAGGTATGAGGAATGCGTGCTAATAATAGGAATATTCATCAGGGAAGCAGGATTAAGGGCTCCCTTCACACAGCACTTTCTCCGCACCAAGGACTCCACACGGATTTGTTATGTGACTCTCACAATGGTCTTGGTGGGCAGGTGTTCAAGAACTCCCCCCATTGACCAAGAGAGGGAACCCAGGCTCAGAGAGGTAAAAGTAAACTTGACCAAGATTATAGATGTAAAAAGTTAGACAGATGAGGATGAAAATATGGATCTGCTCTATTAACAAGCAACTTTAAAAAAGAAATTTCTGGCAAACGTTTGGGTTTTAATCCTTTGCTACTCGAGAGTGCAGGAGCCGTATTAGAGGTCATTACAGCTCCTCCCTAAAATGCCTTCTGAGGAAGCCCCGGGAGCCTGTGAGAAGAGGCTTAGGATGGGATGGTGGACAGAGTGAGACAGTCGGGGCAGGGATGGCTGATTGTCCTGGAGTGGCAGCTGGAGAGCAGAAAGAGCCTTAGTTTAGGAGCTTAAAAAAGGTGAAGTTCATATCCTGGCTTAACTCCTTGAGCTTACGAGGTCAGTGCTTCAGACCAAGTCATTAATCTGTTCACTGCCTCTGTTCCCCCTTTAGGAAAATGGGGATGATAACAATAATTACCCCGAGAGCTGGAAGGAAACATAAACAGAGTAGAGTCCTTCTCGAATATGTGGTAAGAGTATGTCTCTGTTCCATCTGTCTGTCCTGGGAACTGTGTTCAAGTTATGTACACCGACCCCTCTTCCCACCTTATTCCAACCCTCCAAATTCTCCAGAAACTCTTCTTCCTTTTGCTTAAGGAAACAAATGAAGAAACACAAACCCCAAGCTAAAACACGTCAAGACCTTCTGTTGCTGTTTGGGCAAGGGAATAACCCACCTCCGCTCCCCGGCCTAGGTTTTCACCTGTGGAGTGGAGCTGAGATGCATTGTGCCCGTCTCATGAGCCTGTTGCGAGACGGTCAGAGGCTGATGGGGTAGAGCACGTGGCACAGAGCCTGGCCCCCAGGATGTGCTCGGTAGATGCTCTCTAGGTGGTTAAAGATTAGTCTTTTCCAAGGCCCAGAAGATCATGCGAGTCTCACCCCTGCCGCTTTTGTCCTGTCTCATTCTTTGTTCTCCACAAGCTCTTTTCCCTTGCTGTCTTCCAGCAATAGGCTCTCTAACCACAGGGCCTTTGCACAAGCTATTCCCACTGTCTGGCATGCTACTCCATGCCCATCCAGACCTTTTAAATGACTACTCATTGTTTTCCAGCCCTTAGCCCAAGGAAGTAGTCCCTAACCAGCCCTGTCTCCTGAATTCTATGGGTAGGGCCCTCTGCAAACACTCTCATCAGGGTGAACAACTTCCCTTCAGCGTACTTGTTTATACTTTGAAATAATATATTTATCTATACAATAAACTGAGCTATTTAGTCCATGAGGGAAGAGATATTATCTATTTATTCTCCTCTTTGGATTCCTAAAGCCTAGGACAGTTCCTGGTATACACAGATGCTCAGTAAGTATTTATTGAAAGTATGAATAAATGAATGAACAAATGAAGTGATTTTTCTTATTGGGGTCTGAGGAGGACACTGGAGCTTGTGAAGCCCTTGTGTCCTGTTACTCAGCTGAATAGCATGACTGGTATGAAGTCAGTCCATGAGATGTATGCTACCCATAACCCCTGCTGTGTTTCTGGGAAGTGGGGCCATGTCCTCGGGCAGATTCCCACGGTTCTGGGGGAGGGGAGGTTGGCCACAGCATTCCCCTTCCTGTGGTCCTGAAAAATATTTGGGTGATGGATGACAAATAGGAGACAGAGAGAATCTCTGGGAGTTGATTGGGATTGAGGAAGAGGAGACAGCGTGGTCCATTCTTATTTTTCTTCCATGGTCAGGGAAGCCCATGGCAAGCAGAGATGTTCCCAGCTCATTCAATAATAATAAGAAAAATAAGAACAATGGGCACCATTGACCAAGTGCTTCTTTTTTTTTTTTGAGTTGGAGTCTCACTCTGTTGCCCAGACTGGAGTGCAGTGGCCGCTCCCGGCCACCGCAGCCTCGACCTGCTGGCCTCCAGTGATCCTTCCGCCTCAGCCTTCCAAGTAGGTAGAACTACAGGCATGTGCTACCACGCCCGGCTAATTTTTGATTTATTGTAGAGATGAGGTCTCCCCTGCCCAGGCAGGTCTCGAACCCGCGGGCTCAGGCAATCCACTCACCTCAGCCTCCCAAAGCGCGGGATTACAGACTGAGCCACCGAGCCTGGCTAAGTGCTTCTACTATGCCTAGCAGGGTGCCTGGTACACAGAAGGGTTCTACAGTCATTAATGGAATGAGTGAATAAGCACCAGACACTGTGCTAAACACTTCACACAGAATTTCTTTGTTTCTCTCTGTTTTTTTTTTTTGAGTTGGAGTCTCACTCTGTCGCCCAGGCTAGAGTGCAGTGGCTTAGGCTATCCTTCTGCCTCAGGTTTCCAAGTAGCTGGAACTATAGGTGCCCACCACCATGCCTGGCTAATTTTTTGATTTATTGTAGAGACAAGGTCTCACCAAGTTGTTCAGGCTGGTCTCGAACCCCTGAACTCAGGCAATCCTCTCACCTTGGCCTCCCAAAGTGCTGGGATGACAGGCTTGAGCCACTGCGCCTGGCCTTCACACAGAATTTTATTTCATCCTCAGAGCAATCTTGCAAGGGAGGTTCTATTGTTATCCCCATTTTATAGAAAAACACATTGAGGCTTGGAGACATGCACAGCTGTGCCTCAGGTCTTCTCAGGAGCATTTGAAGGAATGAAAGGAACATGATCTTTCTTCCTCTCTCTCTCTCTCTGCATTTCTTTTGACAGTCTCCAGGATTCCTGACATCTGACATCTTCTCTGCTTTTATCCTGCCCTTCCTAGCTACCACCCTTCAGTCTTGAGCTAGAATCCACAGGACTGACCAGCTGTACTCTCTTGTTCTCTCTCCTCACGCTAGACATTTGTCTCAAGGCGCGGGATAGTCTGTTCATGGGCGTCCCTCTGTAGTTAATGGGCTTGTAAGAATTATAATGACAGCAACAACTGTTTACAGAACCCTGTTCTCAGTGCGTGCTCTCGCTGAAATTTCTTGCCATTTTAAAAAGGTAGATATTATTATTATGCCCATTTCAGAGGTGAGAACATGGAAGATTAGAGAGGTAAAATGAAATTTGTCTGGCATCTCACCTGTATTAGTTTCTAAACTCAGTGGCTTCAAATAACAGAGATGTATTCTCCCACGGTCTGGAGAGTAAATGTATGAAATTAAGGTGTTGGCAGGGCTGCTCTAGGAAGACTCTTTCCTGGTCTCTCCCAGCTTCCGGTGGCTCCTAGAGTTCCTTGGCTTCTGGCAGCATCACTCTGGTCTCTGCCCCTGCCTCCGCGTGGCCTTCTTCCCTGTGTATCTTCTTCTTTCTGTCTCTTCTCAGGACCCCTATTCCTGCATACAGGGCCCACCTTAATCCAGGATGATCTCATCTAGATACTGCTATCTTCATCATCTCTGCAAAGACCATTATTCCCAGTAAGGTCACATTCTGAGACTCCAGGTAGACAGATGGTTTTAGAGGGCTCCTATTCACTCCTCCAACATCTCTGCCACATGTAGAAGCAGAGAGTTAATGCCAGGCAGGACTAACGCCAAAGCCCATGCAGGCAACTGATACACGGTACCAGGATTGGTCCTGCAGGGGATTTATAATATGAGCTTTCTGTAACCAATTGGGAGCCTGGGGCTCTGGTTCTTGACTCTGGCTTCTCTGTGTGTGACATTGAGTCTGTGTCAAACAAAGCTTTGTAATTTTCCAGCAAGAGAAAAAAGTTGACTCGGCATTGAGATCCACCTTTTCCAGCCCTATTGCCACCCAGGTGTGTACCTGACTGTCTGCCTCTGTACCCGGATCTTCTTCACACTTCCAGCTACTGCCATATTTTCAACTTCCTTTCCCTTATGGAAGTCTTTATGATGGCATTTTAGGGAGAAGAGGGGAGAGGAGAAGGGACACATCAAGATAATCCCTCGTGAGGATGTGCCATATACAAGCCAGTCACCTGCAGGAATCGTAAAACAAAATCAGCATATCAAAAAATGAAAGGGAGCCCAGGTGCAGGGGCTCACGCCTATAATCCCAGCACTTTGGGAGGCTAAGGTGGGTGGACTGCTTGAGCCCCGAAGTTTGAGACCAGTCTGGGTAACATAGCGAAACCTCTTCTCTACAAAAAATCAAAAAGTTAGCCAGCCACGGTGGTGCATGTTTATAGTCCCAGCTACTCAGGAGGCTGAGGTGGAAGGATCGCCTGAGCCCAAGAGGTCAAGGCTGTCATGAGCCATGATTGCTGTGATCATGCCACTGCACTTCAGTTTGGGCAAAAGAGGCCCCAACTCAAAACAAACAAACAAACAAATAGAATGAAAGGGAGATTTGCGCTAGTCTTGCTTTCTTTACTGAGTTCATCATCAAAACCAAAATTAACTATAGAGGAGGTGTGTGACTTATAAACAGTGACACAAGGGAATTTCTTCGTGGTAATGGGCAGTTCTATATCCTGATGGCAGTGACGTCTCAAACTCTCATGCATACTTGAACCAAACTCTTTCCCTTTTGGAAAAGGGGGTCACTTGCCTTGAGTACTTGCCTTGTACTCTTTCTAGCTTCTCTGAGGTAGTAAAATGCTATGGCTGAAAATCCAGCTCAGGAGTCAGAGCTGAGGTGAAAACCCAGTCTTCCCTATTCCTGGCTGTGCACCCTTAGGCACATGACTTAACTCTCCTGAGCCTCAGTTTTCCATCTGTATAAAAAGAATATTGACATCAGCTTTATTGTAAGGATTTGATGACCTGCTAGAGATAGAGTGCCCCACATGGTGTCTCGTGTGCGGACAACACTTGAAAAAATGTGATGACTGCTGGTACAGTCTCTCTGCCTTACATATCTCTTACCCAAGTTACCGTCATTTCGTTTCTCCTTAGAGTGGGAGTGAGGTAGTGATTCATGTGCTTCCTCACACCCAAATAAGGCAGCTGGCCTGAGTTCCCGGTACTCAATGTCCCTGTGCTCTGATCCGTCATGAGCCTGTGCCACCCGTTCCCATCTCACCGTGTGCCACGCAGCTTCTTTCTCTGCTTGTTTGTTCTTTCCTGTTTGCCGAGAGCTGATGTCATTAGTTTAATGCAGATCCCAGACATCAGGGGCGAAGTCTCTGGAGCTTGCTTTGTGTTTATACTACATGGATGCTTCATAGTGTCTGGTGACGACAGTGTATTACAAATGACAGTTGAGTCCAGAATGCTCTCCTACTGCCTGAATCAGCCAAGGGGGGATTTGAACTATCTTTCTTTACGCAAATAGATGTTTAGCACATACTAAGGGCTAGATAGGAGGGATACGAAGGTGAATAGGATATACCTTATCTTGTTTATTTATCTGCATAATCTGAGCTCTTGGAGGTCAGGAACTATGTCTTGTCCCTGTCCCAAAATCCAATGCTTAGCAGAGTATTTGGTACATAACGGTGGTTTGTAGTGGATTTGCCAGCTTTTTCCACCAGCATTACCTAGTATTTATCTCTTAGACATGTGGTTTGAGTGGAACTTCCCTAGTACCCAGCTCCAAAGTCCAACTAGTACAAGGCAGTGAACACATATCCTTCCCCCTCACCCCACCACTTTGCCCAGATCACAGGTGTTGGCTCAGGGTTGAGTACTGAACCAATCAGAGCCTGAGAAATACAAGAAACCATTTGTTTTGGTTTCTGACAAAGGTCTCCTTTCCCCTCTGAGGGAGCTACCAAAAGAGACCCTCTTTCTTCCTCAGGATAAGTAGACAATTGTGTTGCTAATGGAAAGTGTTTCTTGAGCATCAAAGGCCTCAAACCAACGTTCACTTTCCAAGACAGAATGGAGAGATTAAGAGAAATTTGTTTGACCTGAGAGGTCCTTGCTTTAACTTACCTGGTCTGACATGGAATTTTTTGTTATGTGAACCAATGAATACCCCTTTGAGGTTGAGCCAGTTTGAGGTGGATTTGTGTCCTTATTAGTGGATGGTGTGATTCTCACTGTCACTAGCACTCCCACTGCCATCATCAGAGCACATTTAATTCATGAAATGACCAACTCTGAATGTACCGCGTGTTTATAAGTTGAATCAAATGATTACAATCTGGAGAAGATTTTAGTCTGTACAGTTCACCCCCTTTTTAGTGGAAGAGACTGTGAATCCACCCCTGCGGAAACCCATTGACTGGGTTTCAATTTCATCTGATAGGCGTTATGCTTTCTTCTTGGGGTTGGCGAACAGCATAGAAAAAATATCCATGTTTGGCATGTATGAACTTCACCAGTTTGCTCATTTGCACTTCGGGGGCCCATCTGAGGTAAGGAAATCAGACGATCCTCTTTTGCAGAAGAGGAAAGAAAGGCTTAGAGAAGAAAAACAACTTACTTGAGGTCTTCAGTTTGAGAGTGTGGAGCAACAGGGTCGAGGATCCAGATCTCTTGACTCTTTCTGGGATGCCCACTCCATTATGGCTGGAAGTTTCTGTCTTAAACCTACAAGCACGTCCAGAATCTTCACGTCCTTTCTCTTCTTAGCACATGGTTTGTGCTGAATCTTTTCTGCTTGCCCCTCCAGCTTCATTCTCCTTCTTCCCCTGCCCTCTGCCTAAGAAGCTGATTTATGTGGGTGGTACTAAGAGCTCCCCTGCCTCCTGGCTTCTGGTTGGACTTGACCAAGGGTGTCCCCAGGAGGAGATGGGAGAAAGTGAGATTGCTATATTTTCTCCTCTGTTTTCTCCCTCCTGGGTTGTCTTGGTCTGGTTGTGTCCTTGGACTCAAAGTCACTACTTCTCTCCAGGAAGCCTTTGCTACACAACTGTCTTCCTCTGGGTTCTGGTACGACCCCCAATTCTCCTTCTCTCTGCCCTAGAGATGGTAATAGCTCTACGATGCCTACAAACTTCACTGTGGCTCCCTCAATCCTTCCCTCACATTTAAAACTAGCCCTTTAATTAATGTTATGTTGTAGGCTGAATGATTGTCTCAAAAATATATGTCCACGTCCTATCCCACAAAACCTGTGAGCATGAACTTATTTGGAAGCAGGATCTTTGCAGATGTAATTAAGTTAAGGATCTTGAGATAAGATCATCTTCGAGTACTTGGGTGAGACCAAAACCCTATAAGTGTTCTTGTAAGAGACACATAGAAGAGAAACACAAGGAGAAGGGGAGAAGGTTGTGGGAAGACAGACAGAGATGAGAGTGATGCAGTCACTGTCAAGGAACGCCTGGAGCCTTTAGAAGCTGGAAGAGGCAAGAAAGGATTTTTCCCTAGAGCCCTCAGAGGGAGAGTGTGATCCTGTCAACACCTTGATTTTGGACTTCTGGTCTCCAGGACTGTGAGAGAATAAATATCTGTGGTTTTAAACCACTCAGTTTGTGGTCATTTGTTACAGCAGCCACATTATTCTAATTTGAGTGTACCATTTCCTGTTGGAAATCTTTAGGTATTTTACTTAAAACACATCTAGGTTCGGAGGCATCATTTGTGACTGGAATGAGGGACAGAGTGGCAAGAGACATTTGAGTTTTTGCTTACAAGTCCGCATTCCCAGGCTGTCTTTTCAAACAAGAACCCCTGCTATTTGTCAAACTATATATATCAAACATCTCCTGTGTGCTAGGTGCAGATTGCTATAGCAGTAAGTAGGACATTGTTCCCAAACTTTGTGACTTCAGACAACAGCATTCTTCAAACAACGATCACAACAATATTGCTCACAGATCTGCAGCTTGGGCTGGGCTCAGCAGGGAAGGCTTGCCTCTGCTCCATGTGGCATTGGCTGGAGGATCAACTTCCAAAGTGTCCTATTCATATGGCTGGCAAGGTGGTACTTGCTGTCATGTGGGAGTTCAGCTGGAACTGTGAGTTGGGAGACCTCAGTTCCCTTTCACATGAGCCTCTCCATGTGGCCTGGGCTTCCTCACAGTATGGAGACTAGGTTTTAAGGGTCAGTATCCTAAGAGGAAACAGCATGGCTTCCTAACCCAGTTTCAGCAGGAATGCAGCATCACTTCTGCTGTATTCTAGTTGTGGAGATAGTCACAAAGTCCCTCTTAGGTTTAAGGTTAAGGGTAGAAGAAATAGATTCCAACCTGGACATTTTCAGACATGTTTAAAACCCATTCAGTTTCTACCTTGTTTGGTAGCATCAAGGGAGGCTTCCTTGTAAACCCATTTCTTGGGCAGAGATCTGAAGGATGGGAAGGAATTATCCAGGGGACTAGCATGTTGGAAGGAGTCTTCTATATCATCAAGAGATGAGGTCATTAGGATATATGAGAACATGCATGTTGGAGATGTGGAAGGGATACAGTGTGGCTGAGGCAGAGAGTGAGGGAAAACAGGCTGGAAACAAGAATAAAGAGGCAGACTCTGACTGTTTCACATAAGACCTTGTGGATCACGTTAAACTCTTTGGACTTTATCCCAGGTAGGAAGGGAAGCCACCAAAAGGCAGAACAGAGACACAATCAGATATGCTTTGCAGGAAGGCCACATCAGTCACAATGTGGGAAATGGCTTGAAGTGGCACCCTCAGAGAGGATGCTGTGAGTGTGTCTCCGATAAGAGATGTTGGGAGTTTAGATTAGAGGGTTTGCATGGCAGATGATGAGAAATTGATGGATTAGACATTACAGAGTTAGAGTTAGCAGAATTGGTAGGTATTAGTGACTTGATATGGGATATGGATGGAGAGGAAGGAATCAAGAAACACTTGGGGTGATTTGATTGAGTTATTGGTCCCAATTCTTTTCTCCTTTGAGGTTGTATTATACTTTCATAAACCTGTCATGGTCTCCTGGTGTGTGTGTGTGGGGGGGAGGGGTAGTTTCCTGCTCATTGACTCTAACATTGGTCATGTGACTTGTTTTGGCCAATGGGATGCTAGTTGGTGTGAAATGGGCAGTCTTGGAATGTGCTCATGTGGTTGGCCTTGAGCTCATGCACTCTGGTGACCCACCATATGAAGAACTGGTGTAAGTAATTCCTGCCGTTCTTATAAAAATCATGCAGTCTTGGACCTATGACAATGTGGTCCAGTGATAGACACAAGAATATGTATATTAATTAGACATTTCAGTATTTAAACCATGAATTGTAAAGAGCAAGAAGGTGTGTAGTATAGTAGCAGTGTTGGTATCCAAGAAGGAATTGTAGGCCTGGGCTCCATGTGACATATGGGGCAAGCCACATGACCTGAGTGACTACTGGTACTGAGTAGATGAAAGACACTTGAAATAGATCTAAACCTGATTTATAGCCAAAACCTCAGCATCAGAATCTGGAGCCTGAAGTTTATCTTAGCTCAATTGACTACAGTCAACCCTTAGATATGTAAAAACAAGAATACATGATTCTCCGTATAATGATTTTGGGATAGTTTGTTATGCAGCATTATTGTGGCATAGCTGACTAGTACAGATGGCTTGGGTCATGTGGGCAATGGCTCTCATATGTTGGATCACCACTCCTTGTGTGTTTGCTAAAACAGTCAACTCCTACTGCTCCAATTTTGTAATCAAGTGCTTGCCCATGAACTTAGATTTAATTGTTATTTTGCTTCTTGATAACCTCCATACCCCACGGTGGAGGCTTGTGAGCACGTCACTGGAAGAAAGACCCATGGGACAATGAATTAGAAGATCAGGAAGTCCTTCTCCCCACCACCTCTTACCATACTTCTCTGCTGGCTGCTAAACCAAGTGATTTAGAAAATCCCAGAGCTTGGAGTGACTCAAAATTTATTTGGGGGAAGGACACACGGATGGTGACATGTGGAAGAAGTTACTTACCCTAACCAGACACCCAATGCTGATGATGTCATTGAAATGGAGGAAGACAGAAGCCCGCCAAACCAGTATGGGACATTTCCTCTAGGAAACAGCGTGCCCTGATGTATTGAGTGTTTGACTGTGTACAGCATGAACACAACTTAGCTTTTCTTTTTATGAAAGCAATAAGCATTTATAAAATTCCACCCCTTCCACCCTTCACCTAACTTATAAGCCTTTTCGCTATATAACCTTCTTATGACCCTCAGCTTATATAGTCCCAAGTCATTTAAAACTCAATCCAAAGTGAAACACGTTTCAGTCATGGTGAAATTAATTCCCTCCCTCTTCATTGGTCTGAGACCTCGTGGGGGGATCTGTGGTTTCAGGAGGGACTGGGGAAAAGAAAAAGAAGGAGAGTTTTGTGAATAGAAAAGAGGCTTCTAACAGGAAAGATATTTTTAAAGCTGCATTTGGGTACCGTTCCGTTTGGAAGGAATTTGTTATAATGGCAATATATAAATCTCTGAATGGCCTCATAAATCATAACTGCATGCCCAGCCAATCAGAAGCCATGAAAACCTGGCACTCTGGAACACTCAGTCGTCACTAGAAAGATCCTGTGTGGCTCCTTGGAAGTGGAATCGGAAAATCTGGCTACATTTGGGGGTGTGTGGAATGTCTTGAATTACTTCTCAACCATTTTAGATTTGATAAAACCCAAGACACGGCTTTTCCAGCCCCATTTCCCTTTCCCCCCACCCCCAATAATTATTAAACCCATGTGTACATCAAGAGAAGCTTAATCCATGTGTTTCTGATTCATTTACACTTAACTCATCAAAATATTGTTTTTATAAGGCTGTTTGTTGTCCAAAAAGCCTTTTCCCCTAAGCTTGAAAGCTTAACTTCGCAGAAGCAGGAAGCTGCTTTTGGCCAAGAGTAAATGGGTGGGAAGTCCAAGGGGCTCGGGTTTTGAAGTATGTGCAACGAATGTTCAAACAGGTTCTGAACGGAGCCAAATCTACTTTCCTATCTATGAGAAATCTCAAGAAAGCGGTGGGGCGGAAGCTTCAAGGAACATCATCTCGTCCCAAACCGCATGAAATTGCATTCCAGTGAGAAGCTTGGCTGAACCCACCAGGATCCAAAATGCAGGCCTGGAAGGAGACTGAGGACGGCGACCTTGTGAAACGAGAGAATTATCTCGAGAGTGAGCAAAGTCACTGAAAGCGCTGATTTTGGCATTCCCTGCCCGAAGAGCTAACCTCACTGGGTTTTGCTGTGTGCCAGGTACCCATATGCAGACTTGCCTTGTGTGTTACCTCACTTGACACCCGACGAAGGAAGTACCATTATCACCCCTGTTTTACAGAGGGGGAAACTGAGTCACAGAGAAAACGAGTGACGTGCCAGGATCATTCACCTAATAAATCACGGAGCTGGGATTTGAACCTAGTTTGTCAGCCTCTGACACGGAGCTGGCAAACTTCACACCTTGTGGCGAGAGTGTGACTGGGTTCATTCACTGAACAAATATGCACAGAGAGCCTGCTCTGTCTCTGGAGATACTGGAAAGAGGAGGAAGTACTGCCCTTGCCCCTATGAAAGCCAATCTGGTGGTGGAAATCAAACATAAAACAGATAGTTGATCTAAGCTCTAAGAAGTGCTCCCCAGGGAGAATGACTTGGTCTGGGAAGTTAGGGAAAACTGTCTTGTGTAAGTGACATTTTACCTCGGACTTGAAGGATAGTGTTATGCACTGAATTGCTTTCCTCCCTCTTTCATAATTCATATGTTGAAGTGCTAGCCCCCAAGCCACAGAATGTGACTTTATTTGGAAATAGGGTCATTGCAGATATAATTAGTTAAGATGAGGTCATACTGGAGAAGGGTAAGTCCCCAGTCCAATACGACTAGTGTCCTTATAAAAGGGGAAATTTGGAGACAAACCCACACAGGGAGAGAAACATGGGAACAGGAATCCGAGATCAGCGTGGTATTTCTACAAACCGAGGAATGCCAAAGATTTCCGGCAAGCCACCAGAAGCCAGGGGAGAGCCCTGGAGCGGATCCCAGCCTAGCACTTTCGGTAGGAGCACAACCCTGCCGACACCTTGGTCTTGGACTTTCAGCCCTCCGAACTGTGAGACAGCTCCCCAACTGTATTTTAGCCACTTGGTTCATGGTACTTTGTTCTGGCAGCCTTAGCAAACTAATACAGAGGGGAAGGTGTCAGCCAGGTGAAGGGGGCATGGGGAGAAGGAAGGAGGGTAGAGGAAGAAAAATTGAGGAAAAAGAGTCAGCATGTGCAAAGGCCCCAAGGAAGGAAAGAGCTTGACACATCTGGGGAGGAGGGACCAGGGAGCACAGGGAGATAACAGGGGGGATAAGAGGCAGCTAGAGACAGGTCCTGGCGTCTCTTGTACAAAAGGTGGCATTTAAAAGACAGTGTAATAGCAAGAACATGGAAGCAACCATGTTGTCCATCAAAAGAGGACTGGATTAAAAAAATGTGGTACATGTACACGATGGAATACTACGCAGCCATAAAAAAGAGCAAAATCATGGATTTCGCAGCAACTTGGATGGAACT
>CAUYQG010252613.1:0-13054 GCA_963574415.1 Tarsius wallacei
AGAAAATTAAGCAGTAAATACATAGGGATTATTTTTATGATTGAAAGAAGACTCTAGAGACACACAGGCTTTATATTTAATTCCAGCTGTATTTACAGAAAGTAACTTATCCTCTAAGCCTTAGTCAACTCATCTGTAAAACGGAAGGAAATAGGAACTCCTTGTAAGGTTTTATCCCTGATAAATGGAAGTAACTATCAGAAATGTTAGGTAAAGCACCTAATGTGGATATGTCTTATTCCAGAGCATTAGCCCTAAGCTAGTGGTAACTGTATACCAAACTAATATAACCATAGAGAGAAGGAATATTTTAAGTTAGTTTAAACAACAGTATTTTGACTGTATAGTTGAATATACCTAAAACAAAAACTGTAAAGAAACTGCAAGCACATTCAAGACTATCATTATTTGTAGTAATTATTATTATTATTATTTTTACTAGGAGTCTTACTCTGTCACCCAGTCTGGAGGGCAGTGGCATGCTCATGGCCACCGCAGCCTCGACCTCCTGGGCTCAGGCAATATTTCCACTTCAGCCTTCCAAGTAGCTGGAACTACAGGCATGCGCCACCAGGCCTGGCTAATTTTTTGATTTATTGTAGAGATTAGGTTTTGCCAAGTTGCCTAGGCTGGTCTTGAAACCCTGGGTTCAGGTAATCCTCTTGCCTTGGCCTCCCACATTGTGGGATTACAGGCGTGAGATACCACGTCCAGCCTATTTGTAGTAATATTACTATATTATTTTCAAATGTATACATATATACATGTTATATATTTGGATAAAGCAGATAGTAATTATATTAATGTATTTAGGAACAAAATATTGAGTATAAGACAAAAAAGGGGAGATAAACATAAAAATCAAATAATTAACCTTGTAATCTTAAATTTGAATTGAAACTATCAGTATGACCTCAATTTATTTTTCTCTTTCTAAATATATGTACTTTCTAGATGGTCGAGAAGCAATGAAACCCTATCACCCGGAATTGTGGTCTCTAAACACAAGGTGGGACAGGAAGTATCTAAGATAGACACAGAACCGTGTCAAAGCAAGCTGTCAAGTGTTACGGGGACAATCAGAAGGACTCAGGAATAACTTGAAGGGGTTTCCAGTGACCAAAGATGGAACAGTTTGAAAATTAATAACCAAACAGTTGTCTAAGCAGCAGTTTTAAAAACACAGATGGCATTAAAAGCATCAGGTAAGGTTGACAGGGGCATCTCTGGCTTGGGAAAGTTCCAAAAGTTGGTCAAGTGTGGGATTTAACAACACCAACACACACAAACACCCAATTTCTCAGTAATGGGAGGGGGAGGGTGGATCAGACTGCATCAACAAATGCATTTAAATCAGCACTAAAAGGATTATCATATACCTGATAATAAAGATAAGCTTTCCTCAGTTCTCACTGAAACATTAATTCCTGCAAGCTTGAGATGAACTGGGAAGTGACTTTTGGAAAGCTAACACGCTTTCATGGAGATGCAGGATACTATTTTACTCCACAACTGAATTAAACAAGGGTAGGGACTGAAAATTCACTAGTAGTGGTAAGACAATTTAGTGAATCGAGGTCAGTCTTAAAAGATTTGCAAGATGCTTTCAGAGTGTGTTTTACTTACTAAAGTATGATTGTATATGATTTAATCAATACATTTAATGAACGCTTACTCCTACTAACTTGCAGGGTTTTTTTGTGCATAAAATAATTGTATTAAGAAACTGACCTTATTTATTTAATAATCACACGGCACTTACATGCTGAGCATTATATTAAGCATTTACTGAACACCTACTGTGTGCCAGTCCTTGTACGTGGAGTATTTTTCTTAATCCTCATTTTCACCACTTTGCAGATAAGAAAACAGGCTTGGAAAGGTTAAATTTTCACTGTCCTGAGATTACTGTAGGGAGCTAGGCTGAACAGGACTGGAAGTTTAACAGTCCATGCTCTAACTTACTGAATATTCTGTCTCCAGATAATTACAAAATTTTATGACAATCTACCAAATTTAAAATGTATCTTTTGGCTGGGCACGATGGGTCACGCCTGTAATCCCTGGACTTGGGAGTCCGAGGCGGGAGAACTGCTTGAGCCTAGGAGTTCAGGAACAGCCTAGGCAACATAGAGAGATCTCGTCTCAACCAAAAAATAAAAACTAAAAAAAAAAAAATCAAAATTAGTTGAGCGTGGTGGCACACGCCTGTCGTCCAAGCTACTTGGGAGGCTTAGGCTGAAGATTCGCCTGATCCCAAGAGGTCCAGGCTGCGGCGAGCCGGGATCGTGCAAAACTCCACCTCAAAAGATACACATAAATTTTAAAAATGCATTTTATATTTTGCACCGGGGTACAGCATGTGGGAAAGGGTCTCCGATTCTGCTCCCCAAAGTCCAGGGCAGTCCTTCTCCCCGCCTCCCTGAACTTACGAAGGAGTCGCTCACCACCAGCACCACGTTCGGCGCCCGGGCCGCTCCTCGCCTCTGCCCACCTGACCCGGGGGCCGGTGCCGCCAGCGCCGAGGCAGCGAGCACCGACACCCACAGCGGCAGCATCGCAGGTAGCGCTTCTGGAGCCAGCCAGCCGCTGGGCCAGCCTCTTCCCTCTAAAATTCTTTGTAGGAGAGGAGGGCGGGGACAGCGAACTACTTGCCCAAGCTTGCAGTTTGGTTTCCGTACAGTAACGCAGAGCTTCACCCGCAGCACTACAATTCCCATGAGGCTCAGCGCGCGCACACGCGCAAAGTCGCACCCTCGGCCTTAACTCACGCTAAGACTTTCTAATCAAATATCGAGCGGTTAAACCCAGCCACTTCCAGTCACGTGAGCGGGGGCTGGGAAAGGCGCATGCGCTTTCCCTCCAGCCTTGGGATTTATAGAAGAGCAGCATCTATCCCAGGTGGGTTCGGGTCTCTGTCGCTTTGCAGAAGTTGGAGCTTGTGGGCGCTTGAAACGGTACTTGAGATAAAGGATCCGGGGCTGGGCTGTTCGTTTGGGCAGCGCTGGCGTGGCTGAGTGTTCAGCGACAGCGGGAACTGGGCGATGATGAGGTGGCGGCACGTCTCTCACTTAAGTTGGGCGGGGCTGTCCCTTGTGGGGCTCCTGGGTGGCCCGCCTGGGGTGCGCTGCAGAGACCTCGGAGCCCCTGCAGCACCTTCCCCTAGGAGATTTCTAGGCAGCCTCTTCATACTGCCTCCTTCACCCTGTGCAGTGAGGATTGACTGTGCTCCCGCGGGGTGGGGAGCGGGCCTAGTGAGCAGTTTCAGGTTCCAGGCGGGGAAAGGCTTGGGCGTTCCGTGTCTTCAGAGTGCAAGGAAGAGAAACAGAACGCGTTCTTGGAGGAAGAGATGGGCTGTGTGACGTGTTCCATTAATTGACGTAGGTTCGGAATACCATTGTTTTGCTGCAGGATAATCACTGGTCCATTTTGACTGTGGAATTCCTGTAGAGATTTCTGGAAGAAGCAGATTTATGTTCCAGAGCCAAATTACCATTTCATTATCATAGGTTCAAGTATATAATTTGCATCACAGTAGTCGTCTTAATATTTTGGCAGAAAAGAAAAGGAATCGTACTGATTATTTGACATAGAGCAACCCTTAATACTAATTACCTGGCAGGTTTTTTGCACGACATAATTGTAATTGTAAAGAGACAGACCTTATTTATTTAATACTCACATTACATTTATGTGCTGAGTATTCTATCAAGGATTTACTGAGCACCTATCGTGTGCCAGGTATTTTTACATGTAATATTTTTCATAATCCTTACTTTCACCATTTTGCAGATAGGAAAACAGGCTTGGGGGGATTAAATGACTGTCCCAAGCATACATGGGGAGGCCATCTGAGTAGGACTGAAAAGTGAACAGTGTGTGCCCTAACTCACTAAATGCCTTGTCTTCAGCGAATTACAAAATTTCATAATAATCTACTGAGCTTAATCTATTAGTGAAGCAGAATTGTTAATCAAGCAGCTTGCTAAAGATCTGTGGGAGTATGCAAAAACATAAACAGTAGTCTGTCCACAAGATGACACTCTAGGGAAGCAAAAACTAGCATATGTGAAATAGTACAGCACAGAAGACAAGACAGGTAGGCTCCCTCATGAACAGGAAATGTTTCCAAATTTGTTTTGAGTAAATTCGGAACGTAGAACATATTTTTACCATATAAACGATATTGACTGACATTTAGATTCATAAAAATTATATTTAACATTGTGGCATAGTACCGATTTTGTGAACTGCATTTACTCTGGCTTCATTTCTACAGGACATGTGTTCTGATGACAGGGTGATCTTTTTTCTTCTTTCTCCCTTTGATAGTATCAGTTAGCAGATACTGCAGTGGGTTGCAGATATTTCAGAGCCTCAGAGACATAGCACTGGAAGAATCTAAGAGGCTTCTGGTCCGCCTTTCCATCTGACATTCGTTTGTCCTACTACATTCCTGCTAGGTGGTTGCCCAGCCTCAATTCATTTACCTATTTTTATTACCTTTTTTTTCTTTTTTGGAGTTGGAGTCTCACTCCGTTGCCCAGGCTGGAGTGCAGTGGCACCCTCATGTCCACCCCAGCGTCCACCTGCTGTGCTCTGCCACAATCCTTCTGTCTCAGACTTCCAAGTAGCCAGAACTACTGGCGCGTGCTACTGTGCCCGGCTAATTTTTTGATTTACTGGAGATGAGGTCTCGCCAGGTTGCTCAGGCTGTTCTCCAACCTGTGGGCTCAGGCAATCCCCTCACCCCTACCTCCCAAAATGCTGGGATTACAGGCTTGAGCCACCTCGCCTAGCCAGCCTGTGTTTTTTCAAGTGATGGGAAACACTTCCGTTGATCACCCCATTCTACATTTTTATAGGTCTGTCTATTAAAAGTTCTTATTTTAAACTAAAGTTAATCTACTTTTAACCATTCATTAGTTCATTTTTTTTTTTTTTTTTTTTTTGAGTTGGAGTCTAACTGTGTCAAATAGGCTGGAGTGCAGTGGCACACTTACAGCCACCCCAGCATCCATTCGCTGGGCTCCTGCGATCCTTTCGCCTTTGCCTTCCAAGTAGCTGGAACTACAGACGCATGCTCCCACACCCGGCTAATTTTTGTCTTATTGTGGAGACCAGGTCTTGCCAAGTTGCCCGGGCTCGTCTCCAACTCGCGGGCTCAGGCAATATACTCGCCTCGGCCTCCCAAATTGCTGGGATTACCGGCTGAGCCACTGAGCCCGGTCCATCAGTTCACTTTTACATGGATAATCTCTCCTGTGCTACTCCCTCTCCACCAAATATTTTTTTCATAGTTTTCCCCCAATTTCTTTGGCTAGTAGTCATAAAATTTTAGGTTTCCTCATTGTTTTGATCACTCTTTTCTGAACTTATATCTTTGCTAATCAGTAATTTGTACTATCAGAAAAGGCACTTTTGTGTTGCACATGCATGCGTTTATGTGTGTTGCAGTGAGGACTGGGATTTCTATTAGTCTGCAAGGGCTGCCTTCATAGTTCCGCAGACTGGGTGGCTTACACAACATTTTGTTTTCTCATGATTCCGGAGGCTAGAACTCCAAGATCAGAGGCTTGGGAGTCCTCTCTCCTTGGTTTGCTTTTGGCCACTTTTTCCCTGTGACTTCACGTGGTCTTTCCTCTGTGCGTGTATATCCCTGGTGTATCTTTTTGTGTCCAAGTTTCTTCTTTTAAGGACAACAGATTTGTTTAGGGTTCATCCATATGATCTCATTTAACATTTATTACCTCTGTAAAAGTCCTGTCTTCAAATATTGTCACATTCTGTGGTCTTGGGTGTTAGAGTTTCAACATGTGAATTATTTGGGGACACAATTCAGCCCTTAATAGGATCCATTACATACATGTATTTTAAGTCATCAGTTAAAGATTTGTAAGTTAGGGATTACTTGTTTAGTGAAATACTCTGCAGTTCAGAGAGATCTTTAACAGAAGAATCTTGGTCTAGGTTTTGATTTTCTGTAATTCTTTTAATGTTCAAAATACCAGGAGCACTATATTCTGTCTTAGGAAAAGTGTGCATTCTGTGACTGTGTGAAATAAATTCAGTATTGTCTTCATATCTGCATTGTACCAGACACTGTAGGGAAGAAGAGAAAGAACTAGAAATTATCTCTGCTCCCAAAGAACATCCAGTTTAGTTTCAGAGACACATTACACAGGCATAAACACATATAAATTTAATAACAACAAAAGGTACCAAAAAGTACAGCTAGTTGGTAAATAAACAAAACACAAAAACCACAATATCCCAAATTGTGCTTTGGAGAATGGTGGTGTACTTCCTGATATTAATTGGTTTTCACTGACAAATGTTTCATGGTTTCAGAAGTTCAGAATTGTTGGGTTAAATTATCTTTGGGTCTTTACTATAGAACTTCTCGGAGACTTTAAAAAAGTAATATACATCGTGACTTTGAAAAAGTGACATATATAATGTACAGTGTTCACAAACTTACTATACCATTCATTAACACCTTTACATATGCTAATGTTTGTTGGAATACAATTTTTGGAAGTGCTGGCATAGATAATACATGTTACAAATTCAGATTGGTGTGAGATTGGTTTGGAAAGACAAATTCAGACTGGTGTGAGATTGGTTTGGGAACAGAGTGACACTTGAATTTGGCCTTGAGTTATGTGTAGCATGTGAAGCGAGAGTAAACAGGCTAAATGGAAGAAGGAAAGATGTATAGGCAGAAAACTCAGGAAGGTAATAAAAAAAAAGTCATCAGAGCTAATATCAAAACATTAACATGCCTTTCAGTGGTGTAAAAGAAAATGGAAATCTCAGGATCCCCAGACTCATTATGCCAAGGGGAAAGTTAAGCTTGAGATTGGAGTTGTGCAACACTGTCATTCTTTTCGCCTAAGCGCTTAGCTCTAATTTCACAACCTTGAGTCACAACATTATATATAAGTGATGTTCCCACAACGATAAAAGGTCTTTGGCCTCTTTGGGATGGCTTCCCTCACAAATTGCTCACCAGGAAATTCCTTGCTAGCCCTTACATCTTTCAGGATACATATCCACCTATGAAACAAACCATTGTAACCTTGGGTCTTCAACCGAAATTTAACTCCTAAAACTGAGTTCTGTTGAATCTCACACTGATGATGCTGATTACAAGCTTGTCTTCCCAGGTACAGAACCAGGACAAGATGAGATCAAGTACTCTTTCGCCTGCCCTAAAGTGGCTGCATACTTGACTCTTGATTCTTTTTAACTGTTCATCTTTTGTAAAATGTAGATTGACTGAGCACTAATTCTAGCCTCACAAGAATGTACCCACTTGCCTTACTGCCTGCACCCCCTTACCCGCTGCCATACTTCCCTTTCAAATACTGAGTTTCCCATGCCCTCTTTGGAAAGTGCAGGTCACAGATGTTTCTGTGGCTTGTGTTTTCCCCCAGGCACTTCCTCAAACTTTGGCTCAATAAATCTCTACTAATTGAGACAGTTGCCTCAGTCACTTATTTTTTTGGCTAACAGTGGTAAGTTTTGGAAGCTGGAAGACAGTCAGTCATTTATTGAATATGTATGACTCAAATATTGAGTGTATAAAGCACTCCAGAGATATAAGACATGCATTTAGGGATTTATTGAATCGGGAGACAGGACATAGCTATATAGGCTAATAAAAAAATTTATTAAGTTCCAGTTGAGTAGCTTAGATAATAATTGGTTTGCAGGAGAGAGCGATCTGTGTTGCAGGTTTTACTCTAGTATTCATGTAGTGGAGTAACCAATTTGAAGAGGTTTGATGATGGCTGTCTTTTGAGGAAAGCAGATGTTGCTCAGCTTATGATGGGGCTACATCTTAATTAACCCATTTTTACTTGAAACTATTGTAAGTTGAAAATGCATTTAATTGCCTGATAAACCCATCATAAAATTTAAAAATTGTGAGTCGAACCATTCATAAGTTGGGGACCATTTGAATATATAAGAAGGTTACTTTTTTTTTTTGAGATGGGGTCTTACTCTATCACCCAGGCTGCAGTACAGTGGCATGATCATGGCTCACTATAGCCTCAAACTCCTGGAACTCAGGCGATACTTCTGCCTCAGCCTCCAGAGTAGCTGGGGCCATGGGCATGTGCCACCATGCCAGGCTGACTTTTTTGATTTTTTTTATAGAGATGTAGTCTCTCTATGTTGCCTAGGTTGGAGAAGGTGACTTCTTGAGAGAGGAAGGAAGAAGGTTTTGGCAGGGGCTTGGAGGTTTTGAATGTGTAAAGAAAATTTTCAGTAACCATTGGGTAATCACTAGTGGTTTTGGGAATATCAAGAAAGTAATGAAGTTGACTGGGAAAATAACAGGTAAGAAGAAGAGAACTAATATACATTGTGTTCAGGCACTACATCTATGTGTGTATCAGGTAAGTGATGTGAATCTCACTTTCCCCAAGAGGAGAGATGGGCTTAGAGTGTAAAGTAAAGTGCCCAAGGTCTAGTGAGCTTTTAACCTAGATCCATTTGATTGCCTAAGCCCATTCTCAACTAGATTGTCTTGGGTGGATATGGCAGAGTTAAGGGGCTGACAGAATCTGGAGTGGAAGAACAGAGCTGAAGTGACTGAGTAACAAATTTTAAAACTGGGTTGGGTAGGGGGAAGGAAGTCTGCCAGGTGGGGGCTAACAAAGTTAGTAAAATGGAGTCAGGTTTTTATTTTTCTTCTTTTTAAAGCTTTCAGCTTATTTTTCTAGGCATTGTTTAGATTACCATACTTTCTTTTCTTATTGGTAACTCCCTTTCCTCTTGACCTATTTAGGTGGATTATTAATGCATGTTTTGGTCTGGTAAACTTACTTTCCTTTTCTTGTTCATCCCTGCCTGCCTCGCTTAAACACTGTTCACCACCTCGTTCTGAAGTAGCATGTTTTTTCGCTTTATTCAGCTTTTCAAAACCATCTCCATTCTCTCTGTGAAACATTCTAGATTAGTTTTGTTTGACAGAAGTCACTTCAGGCTATCAAAATATGCTTAGACTTTGTAGTGTGTAGCTAGTTGTGTTAATAGTTCTGATGACTATATAAATGCGTTTTTTGTTTTTTGTTTTTTTTTTGAGTTGGAGTCCCACTCTGTCACCCAGACTGGAGTGCAGTGGTATGCTCCTGGCCACTGCATCCTCGACCTGCTGGGCTCCGGCGATCCTTTCACCTCAGCCTTCCAAGTAGCTGGAACTATAAACTATAGGCGCGCGCTACCGCGCCCGGCTAATTTTTGATTTATTGTGGAGACAAGGCCTTGCCAAGTTGCCCAGGTAGGTCTTGAACCCGTGGGCTCAGGCAATCCACTTGCCTCAGCCTCCCAAAGTGCTGGGATTACAGGCTGAGCTACTGAACCTGGCCATAAGTGCATTTTTAACTTTAAAAAACTTTTCTCTACTTTCCTTAGGTTATAGACTAATGTAATTGTGTTAAAAGTATGTAAATACAGCCGGGCTTGGTGGCTCAGCCTGTAATCCTGCGCCTTTGGGAGGCTGAGGTGAGTGGATTGACTGAGCCCGCGGGTTCGAGACCCACTTGGGCAGGCAAGACTTCATCTCTACAATAAATCAAAAAAAAAATTAGCCGGGTGTGGTAGTGCGCGCCTGTAGTTCCAGCTACTCGGAAGGCTGAGGCGGAAGAATCGCCGGAGCCCA
This sequence comes from Tarsius wallacei, assembly GCA_963574415.1. Taxonomy (NCBI): domain Eukaryota; kingdom Metazoa; phylum Chordata; class Mammalia; order Primates; family Tarsiidae; genus Tarsius; species Tarsius wallacei. The sequence continues at coordinate 9,674 of CAUYQG010252613.1, forward strand.
GCAGGTCGAGGCTGTGGTGGCCGGGAGCGGCCACTGCACTCCAATCTGGGCGATGGAGTGAGACTCCAACTCAAAAAAAAAAAAAAAGTATGTAAATACAATTTACATACTGATAACTCTTTAGATGTATATTAGTTCTCTTCTCCTTATCTGTTATTTTAATATAGTTGGGCTGCAAATTGGGAGTAAATAAGTACCCTTAGTTGTTCTAGATTCAAAACAAAATAACATAGAAATAGTTGATATTCTTTTTTGGCTCATTTTTTTATACTGATGTCAGTGTATTTTGGGTTTCTGAAATGTCTTTTCAGAATCTTTTTGATCTTTCGTGGAAATTTCTTTTCACCTGAGACTGTAGAAATACAGTTTAGACCAACTCAGAAATTTGGAGATTAAGATTAGTGGCCCAGCTGGGCGCAGTGGCTCAAGCCTGTAATCCCAGTACTTTGGGAGGCCGAGGTGAGGGAATTGCCTGAACCCACGGGTTCGAGAACAGCCTGGGCAACTTGGTGAGACCTCATCTCTACAATGAATCAAAAACTTATCCGGGCGTGGTAGCACACACCTGTAGTTCTGGTTACTTGGAAGCCTGTGGCGGAAGGATCGCTTGAGCCCAGCAGGTTGATGCTGAGGTGACTGTGAGTATGCCACTATATTCCAGCTTGGGCTACAGAGTGAGACTCCCAACTCAAGAAACAAACAAACAAAAAGATTAATGACCCTCTGGAAAAGAAAAAAATACTAAATATTGAATATAATTATTTCTCATATTTTAAATTATGAATTATGAAAATTGAATCTGATCTGTTAAAAATTCTGGAGATTTTGGGTTTTGGATGTCATTCCTTTTATGTGACTATCTCATACTTTTTATTTAATCTAGATGGAAAACAGGTAAGGAACAATCTGAAATTCAATTCAGAAAGAAGACAGAGGTGGTGATAATAGTAAAAGGTAAGTGTCTTGGAAGCTAAATAATGAATAATTGCAGTCTATTTTTACTTAATGATGTTTTTACTAGTTTCTTTTTGAAGAAAGGTTTAATGGCATAGATTTTTTTTAATGTTAGACTATGGGTCATCACAAAATATCTTTAGACTTTTGTTATTAGATTTACAGGTATATTTTTTCTTTCCTGTAATTAACTTCCATTGTCATTATCATTATGATTATAATTGTTGTTATTATTTTTCTTTGTGCAATCTTTGTATGACCATGTTGGAATAAAGCTTAAGATTTCATAGCTACAACTGGCAACAGTGAGGGCATATCAATTCATTTACCTATATTTATTACCTTTTATTTTTATTTTTTTTGAGTTGGAGTCTCACTTTGTCACTCAGGCTGGAGTGCAGTGGCACGCTCACAGCCACCGCAGCCTGGACCTGCAGGGCTCAGGCAATCCTTCCGCCTCAGCCTTCCAATTAGCTGAAACTACATATGCACATCACCACGCCCAGCTAATTTTTGTGATTTGTTGTAGAGATGAGGTCTCACCAAGTTGCCCAGGCTGGTCTTGAACACCCAGGCTCAGGCAGTCCTTTTGCCTCGGCCTCCCAAAGTGCTGGGATTACAGGCTGAGCCACCGTGCCCTACCTATTTATTAGTTTTGAGGTATATTGTTGCCTTTGTAGTAATGACATGACAGTCCCCTTCTAGCTCTTCTAAGTGCCATTCTTGCTACTTTTTAAGCTTAATTTATGTTGGATAAAAACCTTTTAGGTTGGTAGTAGAAAAACCTTCTGTGAATAAAAATGTGCAAAATGAAAGCTCCTATTTTAAAAAATCAGTTGAGATTAAGGAGAAAAATGGGAGTAGAAGCATAAGCGGAAATAATAGGGAGTTGTGGAAGAATAATAAAAACACTTGCAAGAAAGGTAGATCTTTCTTTGAAGTGTTAGAAATTCTTAGAAATGTAGGGTGTTGTGGCTCATGCTTGTAATCCCAGCACTTTGGGAGGCTGAGGTAAGAGGACTGCTTGAGCCTGGGAGTTCGAGGCCAGCCTGGGCAACATAGCAAGACCTCATCTCTACAAAAAATTAAAAAAACAAAAGAAATCCTTTGAATTGAGGGAAATATCCAAAATAGAGGAGTGTGGGATTACATGGGATTATTTTGGGTAGTAAGTTTTTACTCTGTGAAAGAAAATGGGCTTGAATGATACTTAGTAGATGTTTAGCTCTCAATCAAAGTTTGTGTAGAAAATTACTCAATGAGATACCCTCTTCTGAAAACAGAAAGGAAGAAGTTGTTTTCAGGACTAGAAAGGACCAATTAATTTTGTCTTTTTAAGGATTAACTCCATGAAACTTATATACATGCATACAAAAGAGGATCCAAAGAACCCATGGAATTTATTTATTAAGAATTTTGTATTTATTCTTACATGTTTAAACTCAGCCATCTTCAAAGTTCTCTTGATGCAATATTCCTATAGAGATGGTGTTTTCACTGCTCAAAACAGTTTTTGAACTTGTCAATTTTGATGCCTTTTAGTGCTTCTATCTTTTTTTTTTTTTTTTTTTTTTTTACCTATTCCACATTGAGAAAACGTTTCCTTTTGAGGACTTTTTTCATCTGGGGAAACAAAACAAAGTCGCTTAGGGAGAGATTGTGTGAATAGGGTAGGTGTGGCAAGGGGGTCATGTCATTTTTAGTCAAAAACTGCTGAACACTCAGTGCAGTGTGGGTAGTGTACTGTCATGGTGAAAGAACCAATCACCTGTTTGCCACAACTTGGGGTATTTCTTCCACAAATTGTCTCTCACAGCAGCACTAGCTGGTATACGGATGTGGATGGGTTCCTAAATATTGCATCAAATGAAGAAGGAATAGGAAAAGAAGAATAGAGGATTCCCTGCAGCTTGAGGAATTGTAATTACATATGGAGATGTACAGATGGAAGGATATTGACTATTAGAATCGGTTACCAAGAGATAACTTTCTATATAGTAGTCTTTAAAAATAACCAACTTAAAAGTTTAAATGGCTCCCTATTTGCTTCTGTATTTAGGTTTAAATTTGTCTGACTTTCTTTTTTCAAAAATTTATTTATTTTGTTTTAAAGATGTGGGGTATAATTCAGTATTAGGTATACAAGTGGTCATCGTACAGATAAAGTTTGGGCCTCCCTTTGGTCCCCACTTCACCTGGTTTGAGATGAGGTACTCTTCGTCTTATGTGCCCCCCCGTCCCCCCCCCGCAGCCTCCTGCGCCGGCCAAACCCTGGCGTGGAGTGTGATAATGAATGTTCAGGGTATGCTTATGCGATAGATCACTGAGTATGATAGACTCTAAACCGTCCAAGTTGCTGCAAAGACTATAATTTGGATCCTTCAAGCTTAATCTATTTACCAATAAAGATAATATACAATACAAAAC
>CAUYQG010252615.1:0-11308 GCA_963574415.1 Tarsius wallacei
GTTCCAGCTACTTGTAAAGCTTTGACGGAAGTATCGCATATGTCCAGCAAGTGGAGGCTGGGGTGGTTGTTAGCATGCCACTGTACTCCAGCCTGGGCGACAGTGTGAGACTCCTATTCAAAAAAAAAAAAAGAATTTGCACTTCTAACAAGTGCCCAGGTGATGCTGACATTGCTGATCTAGGGGCCACACTTTGAGAACCACTGCTCTAGAGAAAAGACATAACAATAAATTCATACCCTGCCAGCAGAAAGACAAACCTCCAAAAGCTGTTGGGCCTCCGGGCCTGCTCCAGGGGCCCAGGCCACGTGTGTGGTCTGGACTCCATGGAGGGTTTCGCCAGCGGTGGTGTTGAGCTGTAATCATTTTTTTTTTTCCAGAAGTGTGCTCAGTAGACTGTGGCACTCACGGCGTCTGCATCGGGGGAGCCTGCCGCTGTGAAGAGGGCTGGACAGGTGCAGCGTGTGACCAGCGCGTGTGCCACCCCCGCTGCATTGAGCACGGGACCTGTAAAGATGGCAAATGTGAATGCCGAGAGGGCTGGAATGGTGAACACTGCACCATTGGTAGGCAAACGGCAGGCACCGAAACAGGCACATATTGCTTTATTTTCATAAATCGTAGATCTATAGTGACGGTCGCGCATGGCAACTGGCTGTTCTTTCAGGGACACAAGTGCTCTCCAACAATCCCGCTGCCTCTCCAAATCAACCCGGGGATAGGGAAAGGGGAAAATGACGTTCCTTCACTGGAAAGAACTTTCTCTTCTTTCCAGGATTCCAGGTTGGGAGAAAAGGGACCGGAGCAGATAAGAAAATCCATCCAAATTACTAATCTTGGGGAGGAAGAAATGTACACGCATGGGAAATTGTCAGTGCCTGAGGGTTGCAAGCACCCCAGATCACTGTGATCTGCAACTCTTGCCTTTTAAATCCTCTCCCAGCTGACTGGATCACTGAATCTCTGCTTGCTGGCAACAGTGTGAACTCACTTATTTTAGACCAGCTTAGATTCAGGCAGGACTCCCAGGCTCCCTGGTTGGAGCATCTTCTGGCTGTCCTGCAGCCTAATCGCAGGGCTCCTGACCTTTCCTGTCACCACTGTCATTGTTAGATGTCTCCTCTCCTGGTCCCGTTCCATTCTCACTCAGTCACCTCTCTATATAAGCTTCCTAGCCAGTAATGTTTTTTAAAAGTCATTTTCTGGCCAGGCATAGTGGCTCACACCTATAATCCCAGCACTTTGAGAGACCGAGGTGAGAGGATTGCCTGAGCCCATGGGTTCAGCCTGGGCAACTTGGCAAGACCTCATCTCTACAATAAATCAAAAAATTAGCTGGGCATGGAAGGCTGAGGCGGAAGGATCGCCTGAGCCTAGCAGGTCAAGGCTACAGCAGCTGTGAGTGGGCTACAGCAGCTGTGAGTGGGCTACAGCAGCTGTGAGTGTGCCACTGCACTCCAACAGGGGCAACAGAGTGAGACTCCGACTCAAAAAAATCATTTTCTTTGTTAAGAAGAAATAATTTTGAAGTTGCTTTATTTTTGTTCTTGTTTGTTTTTTAGTCATTACTGTGGTTTGGGATAGGACAATACTAGGTTGACTGTACCTAATTATCCCTTTGATAGAGGAAGTGGGAGCCAATTACAAAGTTGTAGACTGGAGCATCATTTTACCTCCAGTTTTTTGTTTTTGTTGTTTAATTAAATCAAACCTAGGATCCATTTCATACCAAGCTGGCTAATCCTCACCTACACGGAAACTCTCCTCAAAGTTTTCAACTAAACTAATGTTTAGCCCCTTGAGCCCTTGAGGTTACCTTTGATTCCAGCGATCAAGTTTAAGACCCTCCCCTCTGTCCTAGCCCCAAAACCCCAACCACAGATGGGTCACCTGGAGTGAGAGATGGGATTAGGAACTTGCCCAGGACTGACTCATGAGCTCAGACTCAGTTTCCCATGCTGTTCATTCGGGGGGGTCAAGCAGAGCTCAAGTGGATTGCCTCTGCATTCAATTTCCTCCAGTTCCATCTAATTGGGCATCCGAGGGGCAGCGTGCCAATCAGGGCCACGACCATAGCACTGGGACCCTGCTGGGACAGTCTGTTGGCAGTGAATTGTTTTTGCAATTTCTCTATGATGCTCCAGGTCCTGCTCCCCTGCAGCTGCTTTTATCTCCAGCTCCCTGCAGAGTCTGAGGGATAATTCAGAAGACTCTCAAGGGAGGGCTGTGCCCAGCACGATGCCAGGACAATTCTTACAATAGCTTCCCCTGGTCAGGGGCGTTTCTCTTGATGTACTACTGCATGCCCGGGGTGAATCACATTAAGACTTTTCCCCACTCCCATACCTCCATGGCCCCTTCTCCCACCTCCAGAAGTTCTTGTCAATCAACAGCCTTGAGGCAGGTAATCCTAGTTTCTCTTAATTCATACAATCCAACCTCTCTCCCCTTTGCCCCCCACTTCCCACATCTATGGGAGAGAGGGGAAGGGTTAGTGTTCCCACAGTGATGCCTGCTGCCTCTCTCCTACCTACAGCCTGTCTTTACTCTGGAAATAGCTCACAAGAGGGCAGTCCAGATGAATTAGAGCAGGAGTAGCCCAACTATGGCCATGGGGCCAAATCTGGCCTGCAGTCTGTTTTTTCTATGGCTTACAAACTAAGAATAGTTTTTACGTTGTTTTCAGGGTTGAAAAAAGTCCCAAGAAAAATATTTCCTGACACAACAATTATATGAAATTCACATTTCAGGGACCATAAACAAAGTGTTACAACAGTACCGCCATACCCATTCGTGGATGTCTTGTCAGTTTCCACAGTACATCTCAGCATTGAGTAATCACAACAGAGACTGCATGGCACACAGGGCCACTTCTTATATCTGGTCTTTCACAGAAAAACCTGGCTGACCCTTGGGTTAGAGAGTTGCGCAAGTCTTGATGGAGACAGGAGGAGAGAGAGGCAGGTCAACACCCCCATTAAGAAAAAGACACCAACTATGGCTAGAGGGATATCAGGAGCCCACTTCGGTTATCAGAGTGGGAGTGGAGACTGAACAATAAGTGAGCCGAAATGCCTCCATTGCCTTTGAAAATGAGATGGGAAAATGGCAACTCTAGTCTCAGTGGAGAATGGCAAGGATGTGGCCAACAAGGGAACTCAGATGTTTCAGCCAAGCTAGCCCCTTGGGGAAATGAATTGGAAAAAGATGTTTCTGCTACTTGAAGTGTTGGGTTCAAGTTTCACATACCTGTGAGCTGACACACAAGAATTCTGAAGAGAGGTAGAGAAAGTGCACATTGGTGTGCCTGGTCAAGACCCACAATGAAGAGGGAACTGGCCCAAGAGGGCCTCGTATACAGAGCTATGGTTTGCTGTGACTTTAGAGTTCATAATATGAATGTTATAAAGCTCTTTATCACCTAAGCCTTTTCTTGTGAAGAATTAGGGCTCTGTGGTTTTTATTAGTAGGACGTGTGCTGTCTCCTCGTTATGTTCACTGTGGTTTTCTCAACAACAAAAAATGCCATTCATACCTTGATTGGTGAGAATTGCTATTCAAAAACTAGAGAGATGTTCATACACATATAATTGCTTCTTTTGCTTTTCAACCTCTGGCCCCCAGAGCTGTTCCGTGAAGTTTTAGTCTTTTAGTTTGAGCGGACACTCCTGTCATTTTATTTAAAGTAAATGCCACAATTTACAAGCCCAGCATCAATCCTCCTCCTTGGGGACTCTGATAGAGAGAGAAGGGAGGCTCTTTAGTCCTTTCTAAGGACAGCCTCAAATGCTATATTTTGAAAACAGGAAAATAAATAAAAATGAAATGGCACTTAGTTGGCAAACAGTGCATCGGGAAATTTGGGGCAAGGCAGAATTGTGGGTGTTAGTGCTGGGAATTTGGGTTGTCTGTGGCCTGTTTTCAAAAGGTTATAGTGAGGTGATTTTCTTGGGGTCATTGCAAATAGTCAGCTGAACAATTCCCATCAGCCCTTGTGGATGACATTCGTTGTACTGAAAGAAGCAGGAAGAGAGGTGGGGGAGGGGAAGAACAAGGGGGAAAGCACAGTCTTCTAAAACTCAGTCAAGTGGAAGCACCAGGATCTATCGATGTTAGGTCAAAATGCCTTTCTGGAATTTGCACTCAAACTATTTATATTTGGAGATTAAGTACAGATTGCTGAAGATTTAAATAGAAGACTCAACATTTCTGTGTTACCTATTAGAGCTAACTTATTGGTAGATTGGATTCTACCAAGCAATGATTCTTCTATTACCTTTCTAACAAGTTAAATACAAGGTATGGTTAAAATCTAAGGAACTGCGTAGAGAAGAAATATGCTTTGAATCCAAATCAACCACAATTCATGTGTATTTTTGGAATGTATTAGCATTATTTGGATAGGCTGCAGTTTACTCTTATGAATAAATCAGTAAGCACATTGTGTGGTTAGAAGAGTTTTATTCTTTAAACATAATCATAAAATGGGCTGTTGTTCCATCATCCACCACCACTCCCTTATTAATCCTGGGAACTGATGTCAGGAGCCCATACAAAGGCTATAACACCAGGGCATGAAGGAACTTCAAAAAATTGTTTTTCTTTATTTCAGTAGCTTTAGGGGGTACAAATAGTTTTTGGTTACATGGTTGCACTGTGTAGTGGTGAGGAAGTCTGAACTTGGAGTATACCCACCACTCCCACCAGTGCACATTGTACCTGACAGGTGAATTTTCATCCCTACAGCCCATCCCTCCTTCCCCCTTCTGAGTCTCCAGTGTCCATTATAATACTCTCTATGCCTTTGCAGATTCTTAGTGTAGCTCCCACTTATAAGTGAGAACTTGTGGTGTTTGGTTTTCTGTTCCTATGTTAGTTCACTTAGGATGATGTTCTCCAATTCCATATGAGTTGCTGCAAAAGACGTTATTTCATTCCTTTTAACAGCGGAATAGTATTCCATGGTGTATATATACCACAGACTTTTTATTAGGTCAAAATTACCATGAGCTATAGTAAACTTAGATGAATGCCTCAAATTACAAAGAGATAAAATAGATGTTAGTGTGTTTTGTGGGAATGGTAATAATTGGGCAAAATACAAGGAGAAACCAATATTCCTATTGCTAGGGAGTACAAGGAGGGAGCTAAATGCTAGTTGTGAACTATTGTGATTATCTCCTGAATGTGGGTTATCCACACAGACAGTCTGCCAACACGGAGCACTTTCTGACTCTGGGTGAACCATTTGATATCTGGGTAGTGAGTAACGTGTGCAATGGTTATTCCAACTTGTGTATTTTATCTATATGGTCCTGACCTCTGATTGCATTTCAGAATCATGAGGGCTTGCTTCCCAGGACCGCATGGGGCTGAGTGACCTGCCCAGGTGCCACAAGTCAGAACAGTTTTCTTTTCCTGCTCTCGCTCTGGACCCTTCTATTTTTCCTCTTTAATTGGTTAGGGAAAGAAATCAGTTCTTGTGATGTTAATAAGGAAAATGAATCTTTACCCAAGGTAAAACCAGCCGTGCAGTGATCTGATGTACTGATTAAGTGATTGTCATCAGAAGTAGACAGGGTCACAGTCCAAGAGGGAGACAGCCTCAGAACAATAGGGAACAGGTTGGGAAGAACGCGACTGTCAGAATTAACCAACTTCAGACTGAGGACAGCTGTTCCTGCATCTCATTCTAGTCACATTCTACGTATGGAAACTTCTTTCCCTTGTAGCTATTGTCCTTGAATATTTGAGCTTTCGTGACTCTACAATGAGATCAAGTTGAGATGAAATTAGCCACCATGGAGCCATCCTTGCCACCAGGTCTGTGGAAACAGCTAATTCTCTGATTGGTTAATTAACCTATTCCTCCAGGAACTCTTATTGGAACTATCTTCTGTGTGCTTTTTCTTTCTTTTTTTTAAAGTGAAAACCTAAAGGGATAGACTTTTACTGTTAAAGATGGTGAACAAACTTTTAGCAGCGTGCAAAATGTGTCCCACTATTGATCCTCCCCCTCTCCAAACACACACACACACACACACACACACACACACACACACACACACATTTTAGCCAAAATGAGAGCTTTCCCATTGCAGATCGGAAATCATCATGTGCCAGGACTTTTGTTTGAGTCTGGATCTTACAGTCTGACCAAGGTTTCTTATCCAAACCTAGGATAAGGACTGGGAGGTAGAAGTTAAAAGAAAACATTCTCACATCACTGGGAGGAAAAATAAAATAAAACAAAAGGAAATACTGCTTTACAAGTAGTGAATTTCTCATTACTGGAAGTGTTTGCTTTCTTATTCTAGATGAGAAGGGCTTTCAGCATCAGTTAGAAAATAGACAAGATAGACACAAACAACATTCCAACTTTATGACTCGACTGTTCTGTAGTTTAAACAGAAGCATTTTTTTACATTGCTTCTTATATAGTTTAGTAATATCTGCCCATGTAATGAGCTCCCATCAGAAAAGAAAAGAGGGGATGAATTCTTGGTGTTTTCACTCTGTGGGGAGACAGCAATTGCATCGTCCTCTGTACCATTTTCTTACTGTTTCTAAGGATCTGGTTTGATTGAACTTGTGGCCCACAGTGCCAGGGCCAGACCCAACAAGCCAACAGTTTGATACAAGGTGCTCCTGACTTCACAAGAGTGAATAACCAAAAACAGTTTGGAACTCTTAGAACATAAACCCATGGTTATCATAAGGAAGATTCCAAACTCAAAAGAAAGGGAAACGTAAGAATAAGACCTATTTTTTAAAAAGAGGGGGGAATGCATTGTTCTAATGTATAGTGAGTGTTTTGCACTTGAGCTTTTATAGAGAATCAACATTCCTCTCAAGTCTAATGATTCTCAGCTCCCACAATATACACTAAAGACTTTACATTAACAAAGAGGATTCCAGAGAGCTGAGCTCCCTTAGTTCATTGCAGTGGGCGTGTTTCTCATCACTTGGTATCTGATTCATTGCGGTGTCATAAAAAATAGATTGGTGATAAAGGACATCTGTGTTCTAGGTTTGACTCTGCCACCAACATTCTGTGTATCCTAGAGTAAATCACCTCTAGGTGATTTGACCTCATTTTCTTCATGTAGCAAACGAAAGGATTGGACTGCATAATTGCCTTCCAAGGCATGATACACAAACATGAGATGCTTTTCATTGGTGTACAAATATACCTTATTGGATAGTTATGTAGGGCTTTAAAAAATAAGAACAGTATTAAGAAAAAATATAACTGGCACATCAAACTCATGATTATACTGATATTATTGCTTCAGGATAAGGAAAAAGTAGGTAGTGATATTAGGCCTGAGTAAATTTAAAGGAAAATATTGAGTAAATAGTGCAGATATTACAAATATCACGAAAGCAGCATGTGATTGACTGAATTTAGAACACACTTGAATGAGCTGATCTCTAAGGACCTGTCCGTTTCTAGGATTTCATTACTTTTGATGCAGAATCATATGAATGGGCCATTCTAATGCAGTCAAGCCTTTCTCTCTTCTGGAAGGCCGGTTTTCAATGTAGGAGCCCCTAATACACACTGAAGACTTTACATTCAAGGGATAGGTACCACAGAGTGTTGCCCAGTTGATGGCACATTGTTGAATTATTGATGGTAGTGAATGAATGGTGCTTTTTTGTTCATTTGTTAGTTTATCTGCTCACCTCAGCTCCAAATTGCATCCGGTTTACCTAGGGAATCTTTCTGTACATTGAAAAACTTTCTTGCATAAATTGGATCATCAGGCCTTCCTCTCCTTTTTCCATTTTTTTTTTTAATAAAAAGAAAAGTTATGGTTCATCTAGCCACATCTACCTCACTTGGATTTGGAGAAGTGCAAGCATGATAACAAAATGCTTACAAACACAGGCTTTTGTGTTATCTACCTGAGATCACCTGGCAGCTTGTCTAACCTTTGTGTGCCTCAGTTGCTCTGTCTATAAAATGGAGATGCCAATTAGTACCTATCTCACTAGGATGTATGTAAAGAATTTGGTATAGTGCCTATCATACAGTAAGAGCCAAATCAATGTAAGTGATTGTCATCATGATCACCATCATTATTTGGTACCAACAAAAGATAAATGAAAGGGCAAGGGAGGGTCTTCAAAACAAAATTCTCACTAAAACATTGACACTTCCAACCTCCTTTTCACTAATCTGCCTTCAATCCATCAGGCAGTGAGTAGCATGTCAAAAATAACACTTAGTCACGACCCATTTTCCAAACAAAGGTTAGTTATGTGACCTGCTGGCATAAACTGCCTCTCTTATGTGGAATCGGACCTGCTTACTTTCCCAGACAGCCTGCTTGTATGTGGAAGAAGGAATCTGGCATTTCTCAAGCTTGGGGATACCACCTCATCGGTGTCTTAGAACATTTTGTCCTGCTCTCTCCTTTTCTTACTCCTTTTCACATCATAACTCTGGGTTCCAAGATTATACCCCTGTGCATCAAGGAATAACCCAGGAGACCCGAATCTGACTCGATCAAGTAGCACACATGCCTTCTGGAAAATCAAGACTCTCACTGACTCTCTGTCCCCATTCAGCCCAATAAACTTCACAATTACCCTTATTCCTCCCACGCTGCAATGGCTCAGCTCCTTGGAGCATGACCCGTGTGTAACATCTGGGGATTCTTTGCAATTCTTTGGCTCATCTCCTGGGTTATCAGGAGCCATACAGGATATCCCAGATGTTCATGTAAGAAACAGATTTTGCATTTCCTCCCCAAGTTTCCTGCCTAATTGGGTTCAATCTTTATCAGCCCTCTTTTTTCATAGCGTTCTATTTCATAAGCTCTTTTGAAAAGGCTTGCCTTTATTGCCTTTGGAAAATAGGGTGCCATCGTTCTGAAAAACTGTCAGTCAAAATGGGGGCTCATCGCCTGCCTCTTTGTCCTTTTTTTCACACATTTCTATGCATCACTATAATCAGACCCATGAAAGGCAACCGTCACATTGGCCATCCTTGAACTTTTCCATTTGTGGGATAATAAAGAACACACACGAAATAGCAGCTAGGCGAAATTTAAGCATTTCATCATAAACAGTCTCAGGATAATTAGAATGGATTAAATTACAAGAGAAAATGCATTTAGTTAATCTTTCCTCTAATTAAAAAAATATCCCTAGTTTTAAGTAAAGTGTTTGTTTTTAAAAACATATTTTTATTGTAATCAGTAAAGGAGAAGCCAATTTCATCCTCAGTGATAAGGAAAGCATCTGTACAGTAATGAAACACTACCAGCCAGTGTTTTTTTTGATGATTAAGGTCCTTTAAAGAGTGAGTCCAGTCTTTTCCCATGGCCATCACCAAGGAACTCTCTACAAATAACCTCATTCCCTGGTCCATGTGGTATTACTTTCTGTCTGTTCTCAGACCATTGAAGGTGTGATTGACTTGCCTTGGCCAATAAGTGTCAAGTTTAAAGCTTAATTCGGCAGAGGTTTATATAATTCTCTAAGTGAGCTGAGGAAATGGTCATAATGAGACTGTTAGATGACATGAGACATTTTCAAGATAGAAGCAAGACACACTCCAGTCCTTCGTGAGAGCTATTCCAAGACAGAACCCAAATTACCCCAAGCCCTACAAGTCTGTCTCACAAATAAGAAATAATTCACATCACCTCTCCAATTTCAAGGCTCTTCACAACAGCAAAGCTCACTCCCCACTCTTACCCCAGGGGTCTCTAGAAGTTTCCAAGGGTGTTTCATGGGCTCTTGTTTAGCCTGTTTAAATTTTTCAAGTTTGATCCCTTCATTGAAATCCACCGCCTGCAAACTCCACCTAAGAGAATGCCTGCCAGGGGTGCAGTCTCCTGCCAAGGTCCTGGCCAGGGATGCAGTCTCCCATGCCAGCCAGCACCCTCAGGGCCTACTCTACCAAAGTTCTACTGTGTTTCCTCCATGAAGGAGAGAACACCACTCTCCCCCACTTCATCAGCTGCTCCAAAGACCCTCTGAGAAACAGTCCTTCACTTTCTGCCTACAGCTCCTCTCCTGTCCATCAAGGTTTTGCCCCAGAGTTGGACTGGGGAACTGACACCCTGGAGTTCTTTTTTGTTTCTTCACCTTTTCTCACCTTCAGACTTGCTCCCTCAGCCCAACACAGTGGAGGATCTTACAAGTTTTTTTAAGCCCAGTCAGTCTCTGCATCCCAGTTTAAACTCAGCCGGGACCCCTACCATTTAAATAAGCGGCTCTTTAAGAAAATCCTTTTTCTCCTCATTTAGGTGAAGGGTTGCCTCATTTTTAGCCAGCCTAGCTGCAAATACAAGAGTTCCTGTGATCTCCCTCCTTCGTAATAATCACATCCCAGTTGGAATGAAGAGGGGACTGCTTGCATGTCCCCTGGACCCTGGGTTCCAAGTGGTTTCTGGCATGGCTCTTTGAGGCTGCTCTCTCTAATCATGCATGAGACCTAGCACCACGCGGTGCAAGCAGAACATCACAAAAACTACATCCCGCCCGACCCCAGAAGAGGGAAGGGTTAACTCACCTTGTAGAGACAGAAAACCCCACGTAATTTCTATCCAGGAGGAATTAAAAGAACTGAGAATCCTGGGCTCCAAATGCCAAATTTAGCCGCAGCTGCACCTGGTCAAATTAGCAATGCAGTTGGGCAGAGCTTGGCCCAGAAGGGTCATCTGAGCGACGAGCTCTGATAAGTGTGAATTGCATTTCTTTACTTCAAAAATTATACTTTAACTTCAAGAGGGATTGCCAGACGGCCCTGTCTAGGTGTCTAGAAACAATGCCAGGGGGTGGGGAGACCCCAAAGATTGTAAAATAACCACCTCACAAGCACAGAGGAAATGTTTATACCTGATTTTATTCCAACAAGTTAGCAAGCTGTCCATCACGGGTCACGCTATCACATCTGAAACACATTCTCTCTAATGACACGAAACTCAAAGCAGTGGCTCCTGCTTTGTGGAGAGCATCCTGGCACCAGGGTAGTAAGACTGTTTCTCTACTTTGGGTGTGTGGGAGCCCAGGAATCCCAGCTGTCACTGATAATTGCAATTCCTGTGAATAGGAAAAGAGATTGAAGATATTGGAAGTGGTGCAAGATACTAGCTTTTTCCTATTAATCCAGGAAATGCAGGCAAGTCAAGCTAGGTCCCTTAAGGGTGTTGTTATCAACTTCTACTATACTTTGAATATGAACTGATTTACCTTTTTATTTCCATTTAATGGTGCCAAGAAAGATCTGTATCCTTTCACTTACAGATCTGCTCTCTGGGAGTCTAATACAAGAAATATTATCATCAGA
>CAUYQG010252616.1:0-46797 GCA_963574415.1 Tarsius wallacei
CTAATGGAAAGTGGTAGATGAATCTTATGTGCTAAAGAATACTGGAAAATGGAATTAAGAGGTTAATTCAATAGCCCAAGTAAGCAATGATGAAAGCAGAAAATAGTATAGGCAAAGTGATGAAGAAGAAAGAAAGGAGGCCGGGCTCGGTGGCTCAGTCTGTAATCCCAGCACTTTGGGAGGCCGAGGCGAGTGGATTGCCTGAACCCACGGGTTCGAGACCAGCCTGGGCAACTTGGCGAGACCTTGTCTCTACAATAAATCAAAAATTAGCTGGGCATGGTAGTGCACGCCTGTAGTTCCAGCTACCTGGAAGGCTGAGGTGGAAGGATCGTCGAAGCCCAGCAGGTCGATGCTGGGGTGGCCATGAGCATGCCACTGCACTCCAGCCTGGGCAATGGAGTGAGACTTCAATTCAAAAAAAAAAAATAGAGTCGGATGGTAATGTCAGAACTACAACAATAAAAAGTGGACCCCTTCTCCCTCCGATTTCCTTCTCCTCAGAGGCAGCTACTTTCTCTGCCTTTAGAGCTCCTCCTTTTACATAATTTTGTTTTCCCTGAGTAATTGTCATTTTTAAATGTTTTTCTCTAGATTTAACACTAATCAGACCTATATTCTCTTCAAACATCTATGTGTCCTCTCAACTCATTCAAAACAAAACAGATGATCACCACCCTTTTTTTTTTTTTGAGCTGGCGTCTCACTCTGTCACCCATGCTGGACTGGAGTGCAGTGGCACACTCACAGCCACCACAGCCTTGACCCGCTGGGCTCAGGCAATCCTTCCACCTCAGACTTCCAAGTAGCTGGAACCACAAGTGTGCGCCACCACACCTGGCTAATTTTTTTTGATTTATTGAAGAGACAAGGTCTCACTAAGTTGCCCAGGCTGGTCCCGAACCCCTGGCTCAGGCAATCCTCTTACCTCTGCCTCCTAAAGTGCTGGGATTACAGGCATGAGCTACCGCACCAGGCAATCACCACCTCTTTCACCTTTTTGAACCAATCTCTCCAGGGTTCTTCTAATCTACTCCCCTGGATTTCTCCTCACCATATCCTCTCTCCCATTCACCTCTCTCATGAGTTGGTCTTAGTTTCTGGATCCCATATCTTCCTCTTCAGGGGTCTAACACTAAGAACTTCCTGAAAAAGAGGGTATATAGGAGAAAAATGTTGAGCCCTTGTACATATCAAAATGTCTTTATTCTACCTTTGTAATTCAGAGCTTGGCTTTGTGAAACTCTAGATAACCCCTAAAATGTATTCTGCCATAGTACTAGAACAATTGCTGACCACCTAGGTAAGAACTAGATTACCTAGAAACCCCATTAGTTGAGATCATATGACCAAGTTTTCTTCAATGGTATTTGAGTAGAAAAGATCCAGGTCACTTCCTAGACAGACCTCTGAGACAGGTGTGTCTCCTCCACATTTTCCCTTTCCCCTTCCTCTCAGTTGCAGTTCAAGGATTGCAGAACCCAGTTTTGACAATGCAAACAACAATGCCCTAGAGCAGTGTTTCTCAAATTTTTACTGCACTGTACAAATCACCTGGTGACCTTAAAACACAGTGATTAGGTAGGTCTGGGGTGAAAACTGAGATTGTGCATTTTTTTTTTTTTTTTTTGAGTTGGAGTCTCACTCTGTTGCCCAGGCTGGAGTGCAGTGGCATGCTCACAGCCACCACAGCCTCAACCTGCTGGGCTCAGGTGATCCTTCCGCCTCAGCCTTCCAAGTAGCAGGAACCATAGGCACACACCACCAAGCCCGGCTAATTTTTTTTTATTTATTGTAGAGATGAGGGCTCGCCAAGTTGGCCAGGCTGGTCTCGAACCCTTGGGCTCAGGTAATCCTCTCACCTCAGCCTCCCAAAGTGCTGGAATTATAGGCATGAGCCACCACGCCCAGCTTGACATTGTGCATTTCTAACACGTTTCTAGGTAATGCCAATGCTGCTCAAGTCTGCAGGCCATACTTTTGGGTATAAGACACTGTTAGCCATGGTCCCCGTAGGATTTGTGGAGCACACTGAACGACCCACACTGAGAAAAAAAATTAAGCCCTGGTTTGATGTTCATTACACTTTAAGCCTTTACTCTAACACAAGCTCAAGATTCAATCCTTTCTTATAGAATCTCTTATCTAAGAACTTAAATAATTATCTTTTCCCTCTGTTTATTTTGGTCTTTATCTTTCATGTTAGAGAGTTTCTTCAGATATCTTTAGTGTCTGCTCATATTAAAGAGTGGAGTGCTAAGAAGTTGTCTAGAAGTTAGTTCCATGTACACAGTTGGGACTCACCAGCTATAAGTTTCACTATGAGGCGATCTGGTCAACTGCTTGGTTGGAGAACCCCTGATGTTAATATCCTTAAGTCTTTTCACTAATCAAATTTCCCAGAGAAGAATTTCCAAGTCTTTAACCAGGAAAGTATAAGCCTGGTTGCCAGAGTTCTAGAACCCACTAGTCAGTATATAAACTTTCACTTAATCTGTTTTCAGTACAGTACTCCTGCCCTCAACTATGCCCAGGTGCCTGCCATGCTACAAACCCTGTTTTGTATCTCCAACAAATAAACCTCCAGTATTCTGATGGGTTGGGGGAGATTAGTTGCTAAGATATATGTAGTCAAGAAAGAGATCTGCCAGCCTAGGCAACATAGTAAGACCTCATCTCTAAAAAATAAAAATAAAAAAATTAGCTAGGTGTGGTGGTGCACGTCTCTAGTCCAGCTACTCAGGAGACTGAGGCAGAAGGATCACCTGAGACCAGGAAGTCAAGGCTGCAGTGAGCTGTGATTGTGCCACTGCACTCCAGCCTGGACAACAGATCTGGAGGTCTAACGACTTCAAATAATCCTCCTAATTTTAGGACCACCTTCACCCCAGTTGTACATGATGCCACTAATTTAAGGGTAAACCAGGTTGTTTCTTTCTTCTTCTTCTTTTTTTTTTTTTTTGAGTTGGAGTCTCCCTTTGTCGCCGAGGCTGGAGTGCAGTGGCACGCCCCTTTAAAAATAGCTGCTGTTATTTTATTAGGATTCAATGAAGGATGAAGTCAAATGCCAGATTCATCAAGTTTAAGTGAGTCTCCAGTCATTTGCTACCCTTGGGCAAAGTAGTTTCTTTTTTTGATGATCTTCTATAAACTGTCGCAAGTGATCTTTCCAAAAAGGTAAATCTGGTCATAACACACTTCTTAAACACCCTTCAGGCCAGGCTCGGTGGCTCAGCCTGTAATCCCAGCACTTTGGGAGACCTAGGCGAGTGGACTGCCTGAGCCCACGGGCTCAAGACCAGCCCCGGCAACTTGGTAAGACCTTGTCTCTACAATAAAAATTAAAAATTAGCCGGATGTGGTGGCACACGCCTATAGTTCCAGCCACTTGGAAGGCTGAGATGGAAGCATTACCGGTGCCCAGCAGGTCGACGCTGGGGTGGCCGTGAGCGTGCCACTGCACTCCAGCCTGGGCGACAGATGGGGCTCCAACTCAAAAAAAAAAAACCCTTCGTAGGCTCACAAATGCCTTCAGAATAAAGTCCAAATTACTCACCTTGCAAGCCTTTTCCTGATCCAGCTTCTCCCTCCAATCTCACCACTGTCACACCTAACCACTACCACACTCTATTCGGTCGAGGCAATCTGAACCCCTTGCTGTACTCCAAATGTGCCAGGCCCCTTCACAGCACCATGCTCTTGCCTATGCTGTTTCCCTTTTCCACGCTAACCTCTTATCCACCTAACCAACCGTTGAGGAATCAGTTTAAGCAGCATATCTTCTGAGAACCCATTCTCTGTGCTTCTTGGGATACACTCTGGACACATCTCTAACAAAACATCTATGTGTTAGAGGTATCGCATGACAGTCCATCTCATTCATCTTTGTATCCCCAGAGGCTCAGCACATAAAAGGTAACCGGAAAGGGAAAGGGGAATAGGTGGAAGGAGCCAGCATCTGAGAATAGACATCTGTGTTCCAGCTGGGCTCAGGGTCAGGGGGAGTGCTAGAGAGGAGAACGTAACTCACCAAGCCAAGCTTTCCACGGGCGGGATGGGCAGACAAAGGACCCATGTCTATCCAATCTGGAGGAATACCTCCAGAACACCCACCATCATCACCTAGCACCCAGCAGTCGCCTAATAAATTCTTGTAGAATAAATTAAATATAGGCCACAAGGCAGTGTCTTGTAGCTGACAGGTCTGAACGACCTCAAGCTAAGCGATATTTCAATATCGCCTCTTAACACCGGCGATCCCGTGGGCCCGGACAAGTGCAGGATGCTCTGGGAATTGTAGTCTACAAGTGGACCACGAAGGGCGAGATTGCGCTGAGCTTCCTGGGAATTGTAGTGTTCGCTAGACGGTACCCTCCGCGCAGGCGTACACCCGCAGCCACTTCCGGGACCAAGCGTTGCATTTCGCATAACGAGAAGGTCCGGTGGAGGATTCCCGGAGTGACGATGGCTACGTACAGCCTGGCGAACGAGCGACTACGCGCCCTGGAAGACATCGAACGGGAAATCGGCGCCATCCTTCAGAATGCAGGTCCGGGATGCGATAACCCGACGGCAAGAAGCAAAAGCGAAGCGCAGCCGCGCGTAGAGACCCGGATCGGAGCGTTGGAGCAGGGTTGGGAGGGATCCTAAGTGCATGCGCAGCGAAAGTGCGGGCTGAGCGGGGCTGGCCTTAGGGCGGGGCTACACTGGCAGTCTCCGGATAGGCCCGCCCTCTCTCCGCCTCCGCAGGTACAGTGATCCTAGAATTGTCCAAGGAAAAAACCAATGAGCGGCTCCTAGACCGGCAGGCGGCAGCCTTCACCGCTTCGGTGCAACACGTGGAGGCGGAGCTATCGGCTCAGATCCGCTATCTTACCCAGGTGGGTGTGTCTGGGAGGTGCTGGGCGCCGACCCCAGCTCTCTTTCGAAGCCTTAGCCTTTGGGGATCCCGGGTGGAGCGTTAGCTGGGCAGGACCAAACCTCTTCGGCCGGCCTTCTAGGGCTGATTTCTTCCTCTAAAAGGAAAGAATTAAAGGCAGCCCTGCCTACCTCACTGGGTAACATCACATGAGCCATTAGGGGGGAGGTGCCTGGGAGAGGGCGAGTAAACAATGCTAGAACCACAGAACTTTATCCTTGGACACTTGGCTTGACCTCAAGGGTATGGGGCCCCAGATGCTTACATCTTGAGAAAAAGGACAGGATTGAGAAGGTTCTGAAGTCATCATAAGGGCGACTACCATTTACTAATTTTGACGGTATGCCAGACGCTGCATTATTTTATCTAATCCTTCAACAACTCTAGGAAGTAGTTATTCATCCCATTTTACAGACAAGGTAAGAGAAGTTAAATGATTTACCTTAGGTCACCTAGCTAGCTGGTGGCATAACAGATTCCAACTTGGGGAAGAAATGAGACTAGAGACCTGATGCCTAGTTGGGGTAAGGGTAGAAGAGGCAGTGCTCCATTGAGTCATCCAACTGTCCTGTAGGTGGCTACAGGGCAGCCCCATGAAGGCTCTAGCTACTCTTCGAGGAAGGACTGTCAGATGGCTCTGAAACGAGTGGACTATGCCCGCCTCAAGCTCAGTGATGTGGCCCGAACCTGTGAGCAGATGCTGGAGAACTAGACCAATGAGGTAGATAAAGAGCTTGGAGGGAGACCCCCCACCTGCACCATGGGACAGAAGCTGGGAACCTGTAGGATGGGGAGCATGGGCAGACACATATGTGCCCTGCTGGTTATCGTATACAAGAACAAATGGGCAAAAGGTAGGAATGGAGAAACCAAAGTCCAAGCCTGCCCACAGCTATGCCCTGACTTCTCCAGCAGGGTGCTCCTGCTCTGCACTCCATAAACATGCTGACAGGCTCAGACAGGAGATGAAGATTCAGACACCTAACTCACTTCCTCATACACTTCATGCCCCTCTCCCAGGCTTTCTGCAGATGTTGCCCAATGAAGATACATTCTTCTTCGTTGGAAGAGACAAACAAGAATTAAGGGTTTTAATAATAAAAGCGATAACAATAAAAACAAGTTCAGACTCTCATTGGGATTGAGTGGTACAAGGGATTGAGGAAGTAAAATCAGCCTGTATGACATCAGCAGCTCAGCAGCTGCGGGGGAGGGAGGGTGGGAAAGCCCAGGCCTTTATTGTGGGGTTGAAGGAGGAAGCAGGAGAGGGCTGAGGCTGGGGAGGAACAACTGGCATAGTGCGAAAAGATATTTGGTCTAAGAGAAAGCATGGTTAGAAAGTTGGCTGGTTTTATACAGGCCGGACACAGTGGCTTACAGCTATAATCCCAGGCTTTAAGAGGCTAAGGTATGAAGATTGCTTGAGGCCAGAAGTTCAAGACCAACCTGGGCAACAGTGTAACCCTAACTCTACAAAAAATATTTTTTTAATTAGCTAAGCTTGGGCCAAGCATAGTGGCTTACATCTGTAATCCCAGCACTTTGGGAGGTGGAGGCAAGAGGAATGCCTGAGCCCAGGGGTTTGAGACCAGCCTGGGCAACTTGGCAAGACCTCAACTCTACAATAAATGAAATTTAAAAAAATTAGCTGGGCATGGTGGTACACGCCTGTAGTTCCAGCTACTTAAAAGCTTGAGGCAAAAGGGTCACCTGAGCCCAGCAGGTCGAGGCTGCGGGAGCTGTGAGTGTGCCACTGTACTCCAGCCTGGATGACAGAGTGAACCCTGACTCAGGAAAAAAAAATATTAACCAAGCTTGGTGGTGTGTACCTGTAGTCCTAGCTACTTGGGAGGCTGAGACAGGATTGCTTGAGTCTAGGAGTTCAAGGTTACAGTGAGATATGATTGTACCACTGTACTCCAGCTTGGGCGGACAGAGTGAGATCCTGTCTCTATAAAACAAACAAAACAAATATGTATAGAGTACCTGCCATGTGCCAGAGATTGGACTATCGTATTAATTACATGGAGTTTTTTTTTAATTTTTATTTAATTTTTATTTTTTGAGTTGGAGTCTCACTCTGTCACCCAGACTGGAGTGCAGTGGCTGGTCCCGGCCACCGCAGCCTTGACCTGCTGGGCTCTGGCGATCCTTCCACCTCAGACTTCCAAGGAGCTGGAACTACAGGCGCATGCTACCATGCCTGGCTAATTTTTTGATTTATTATAGAGATGAGGTCTCACAAAGTTGCCCAGGCGGGTCTCGAACCCGCGGGCTCACCTCAGTCTCCCAAAGCGCGGGATTATAGACTGAGCCACCGAGCCCGGCTTACATGGAGTTTTTATAAAAATAAATCATAGTCTCTACCCTCACAAGCTTCCAGTCTTGGCTCAGTCGTCAGAGTCTAGTGCCGCAGGGGTATAAGGAAGCTGCAAATCTGAAAAGGATAAAGAAATTGAGAGATGAGTTTTGAGGTCGAGGAGAGTGGTGGGGGGATAATAGCTTGACTGGGGGAATCAGACTCCAAGAGATTAATCCTATGACCTGGTACATAGTAGGTGCTCAGTAGAAATTTGTGAGTTGAATGGCCCCCTCTTTCCTCCACAGCTTCATCTTCTCCTAGCTTGGTGTAGACATCTTCTCCTTGATGCTATTCCAAGCACTTGTTCCTGGGCCCATGGTGGCTTCCCTCCCCTTCCACTCTGTACAGTCTCTGGCTGACTCTGCCCTCATGGCCTGTGGTCCACGGTGCAGATAGCCTTAAAATCTGTATGCCTGAGCCAAGTTCCCAACCACTTGAGAGCTACTGGGGGCAGAATCCCTGCCGGGAGGGCCCCAAACCCTGGGGAAGGGGTTCAGAGATCCAGTTTACCTGGAGAAGACTGCAGTGACTGGTGCCTCCTCTTCCTGCACACATACATGAGGACTGCAATGAAGATGATGAGGATGAGCAACAGCACAGCACCAATTATGGGACCAGCTTTTTCTTGCAGCTGCATCTGATTATTCCCAGCCTCAGGCCCAACTTTCAGCCTGTGGCTCACAGTAGAAGTGGTGGATTCATTGGGAAGGGTGAGTCCTTTGTCCAAAGACGGTGATCCTGGTGGAAGGGTGGAATGCTGGGTAGACTGCAGGGTGGCTGGCAGGAGTGTCTGGGCAGGGGTGCCCATAGCTGAAGGTGCCTCCTCTGAGGGCTTGGAAATCCTGGTGCTGTGGGGAAGTAAATGCTTCTCGTGGACCAGGCTTCCTGAGTGAGTATATCCACATTCTGGATAGGAAAGAAGTGAGGAATCAGAGCAATCAGGGGATGAGGTGAAAAAGCAGATAGAGGTATAGGGGAGAAAAATTAATATCCTTTCCTCACCCATCACAAGGGTCAAGGCTAACACCCCTGTAAACAACAACAACAAAAAGATTAGCAAGACAAAAGCATAACAAATTTATTTAATCAAAGTTTTACATGACATGGGCACCTTCAGAAATGAAGACCCAAAGACCCAGGAAAAACTGTATTTTTATGCAGTTTATATTCTATTTATTAGGCTTGATGAGGAATGGACAGTAGTGTAGATATATGATTGGAGAAAATGTGTATGATCTAATGGTAATAAAAAGGGGAGGGGGGAACCAGCAAGGCCTGTCCATTCAGATACTTCTTGGTCTCTAAGTATAGGCTAGGACCCCTCTGGAATGAGGGTCTTATGACCTACTTCCAGGTTAGGTAGATCAGAGAATCTCTTTATGGACAGCTTTACACAGAAAAACAGGGAAAGGTCAGAGTGAGCTTCTTGCTGCTACAGTTTTCTTAATTGCCAGGGTGCCATATTTTGGGGTGTTGTGTTCTGAACCCCAACGGAGGGAAGATTAGTGGGTCAGGGGAAACATCAAGGGAACAGCTGAAAGCCAGGAGAGGAAGGGCTCCACAGGAAAAATGTTGGAGGACAGTGAGCAAACCACAAGATGTAACCACTGGAACAAGTAGACATTCTGAACTGGGAAGTCAGAAGATCAGGATTGGAACCCTGACTGTGCTACAAAGTAGCTGTGTGGCTTTGCTCCTGTGTCTAACTTATCTGATGCTCATTTCTTTCATATGTAAAATGAGAGTAACTTTCGTACAAAGGGCCTGGGTAGCTGGAGGGAATTAAATAGGTCTAGGCAGTCTGAAAGGCAGGTGGACAACCCACTGATCCTACACAAGACAACTTTAGCCAGGACATGGAAGAACATTTTATATAGAGATAAAGATTTTTTTTTTTAGTTGGAGTCTCACTCTGTCGCCCAGACTGGAGTGCAGTGGCACACTCACAGCCACTGCAGCCTTGACCTGCTGGGCTCAGGTGATCCTTCCACTTCAGCCTTCAAAGTAGCTGGAACTACAGGCGCGCGCCACCATGCCCGGCCAATTTTTTTATTTATCGTAGAGATGAGGTCTCGCCAAGTTGCCCCGGCTGGTCTCGAACCCGTGGTTTGGGATGGAGTACAATGATGCCTGCAGCTTACTTAAAAATGCATAAAAAATAAGATGATTGATGATGGATAGAGGTATGGATAGACAGAAGGATATGCAATAAAGCAAATATAGTAAAACTATAAAATCGATATTGTAAAATATACATATTTGTTTTTATGTAAATATTATGTAAAATATATAAATCAAATACAATCAGTGGGTATACAGATGTTCACTGTATAATTCTTTCAACTTTTGTATACATCTACATTTTCATAATAAAATACTGGAAAACAAAAATAGTGTCTTGATTTCAAGAAAAATATTAAATCAGTAATAGCACATGTGGTCGAATGAATTGGCAAAAATTATGAAGGTGGTGGTGAGTGATGTTTGGCAAACAGGGATTTAAGTGAAAGTACTTTGGCCAGGATCAGAAGGTTCTAGGAATGTGCAGTCACAAGGGAAAGGGCTGAGGCAAAGAAAACAGGAGGTGGCTGAGTCCTAGAGGAGAAGGGAGAAAGCCCTCACCTCTATGATCAAAGCAGCTCATCAATTCTTGCACCCACTTGTCGCTGCTGCCCCCACATACAGTCCTGGAATGTAGCTGGAACCTGCGGAGGAAGGATCTGGTCTGAGCTGCGCCACCTCCTTCCCTTCCCAAGCTCTTTCCTCATTCCAGAGGCATGAAGTGGCCTCCAAGAAAGCTAGTTCTGTTGGCACTGGGAAATCCCCACGCAGGTGGGACGGAGAAACGAAGGTGGGAAGAACTGGAGCAAACAGAACACAGAGATGGGGCCAGGTGCGTCCAGAAGGAGTTCAGGTCTGACCAGAGAAGGTCCTGGAGGCACCTGGCAGGGAGGGACGCTCAGGCACCGCCCTCCCTGGGGCCGGGTGAGAAGATTACCTGACGAAGCGTGAACACCGATGGTAGGTTTTCAGGCGTCTTCGGAGACGATCCATCTCCTGACTGGATGGAGGGGAGTTCGAAGGAAATATTTTATCACAGCGACAACTTCCAGTGGCGCTGCCCTCGTTGCCATCGCCTGAGCGGGACAGAGGTAGTCGGCACAGGTTCCCAGGTCAAGGGTCTCCCCGCCGCTGTTACTTAGCCTCCAACCCACTGCCCCATTACAACCTCTCCTAGACTCAATGGTCTGACCCCAGGCTCAACCCACACATCATGACATCCCTCCAAACGTCCACAATCCCACCTGAACTCAGGTGTCCCCCAGCCTCTGTCCCCAAACCCAGGCCGCTTGACCTTCCCCTTGTCCCGGCTGCCCTGAGGGTCCTGGCACTTAAATCAACTCCGTGGCCCCAGTGTCGCCTCCCCCCCCCCCCATTCCCTCCTTGAGACTCGCGGATCTGGGTCCCCAGCACCGCCCCTGACTTACCTGGCACCATCAGCAATGCCAGCAGGAGAAGCAGGAGCGCGCGGGACCCGGGTCGCCAGC
Source organism: Tarsius wallacei (assembly GCA_963574415.1). Lineage (NCBI taxonomy): Eukaryota > Metazoa > Chordata > Mammalia > Primates > Tarsiidae > Tarsius > Tarsius wallacei. Next base: position 10,829 of record CAUYQG010252616.1, read on the forward strand.
CCGGTCCCATCTCGGGGCTCGGCAGAGCTTGGGGGGAATGGAGCCGCCTCTCCCTTCTGGCTCCCAGACAGGCTCCGGAGCGTGACGTCCAGCTGGTTGCTCAAGGACTTTCGCTTCCTTTCCGGTCCGCCTGAGACTCGAGGAGACCGCGGCCGTCGGCGCCGGGTCCAAGCTGGGGAAAGGGCGCGAGACGACGACGACTCCGGCCAGCGCCCGCGCCCGCGCCGGCGCCGGCGCCCGCGCCCGCGCCCGCGTCCGCGTCGTCCCGAACCGACAGTGCGGTCGGTACCGACGAGCTCGCGCGGCGCCGGCCCCCGCGGCCGGGAAACCCCCGGGGCGGAGCTCCCTCGCCTCGCGCCCCCGCGATGGGCACCGAGCCTCAATCCAGGGGGCAGCCTGAAATGTTTGGGGGAAAAAAAACCGAAAGAAAACTCAGGCCGCAGGGCAGGCGAGGCAGGCAGGCAGAGGCTCGACGAGCTGATTCCGTTGGATTCGGGGAAGCTAGTCCCTCCGACCGCCCCTGGCCGGTCCGCGCACCCGCGAAATAGATGAACGGCTAGACAGTCCCTCCTCTTCCAAGATGCTTTCACTTTGCGGCTCCAGCGGAGCGAGACCCGGTCACATGGCCGAGGTGAAGGGGTTAGGAGAGGCGCTGCGCCGGGTCTGGCAGCGCACGCCGACCCCGGCTGCCACCCGCGGACCCAGGGTGCCCGTGGGGGCTGTGAGCTCGGGCAGCCCTGACGTCACGGGTATTTACCTTCGAAAAGTGGTGGCGGCTGCAGGTACCGGAGACGTGGGGCGGGGGCAGCCGGGAGGAGCTAGGTCTATTAGGCCCACCGCCAAACCGATTCAAGCCCCTGGAATGCCCTGGCTCCGATTCCCATACTTCACAGCTGGATCCAAAATTTTTTCCGCCTCACCAACCCCTTTCCGATAGGACTAGCCCTCCATCATCCCTAACCTTAGTTAAAACCCTGCTTTTGAGAGTTTGGGTCCTCAAATTTTAAGCCCCAAAATACCATCTCATCCCTGAGTACTCATTTTCAACCCCAGTAGTCCACTTTCAAGTCCGGCCCCCCATTTTCATCTCTGAACTCCCAACCTCAGCCCTGAAAACCCTAACACTCAGCCATAGAACTCATCTAAGTGACCCTCAAACCCACTTCCTTCCCCAACTTGTGACCCCGCTCCAAACTCTCATTACCATCCTATCTCTTCCTCTGCTCAGTTGGGCCCAGGCCCTGGGCCCCTGAAGACATGGAGTTTGTGTCTGGATACCGGGATGAGTTCCTTGATTTTGCTGCCCTCATCTTTGGCTGGTTCCGAAAGTTTGTGACAGAGCGCGGGGCTGTAGGGGCCAGCCTTGAGGGCCGCAGGCGACAGCTGGAGGCTCAGATCAGAAGGCTGCCCCAGGACCCTGCCCTTTGGGTGCTCCATGTCTTGCCCAACCGTAGTGTGGGCATCTGCCTGGGGCAAGGGGCAGAGCCAGGCCCTGGACCAGGCCTGGGGGCTGCCCGGCTCCTGGGAGACGAGCTTCCACTCCACCTGCAAGACCTGAGCCCCTATGTCAGCTTTGTAAGCCTAGAGGATGGAGAGGAAGGGGAGGAGGAGGAGGAGGAAAAGAAGGAGGAGGAGGAAGATGGAGAAAAGAATGGAGAGAAGGAGGGTGAAGGCACAGAGAAGGTGGAACCAGAGAAGAATGGGGAGCCAGCCCCTACCAGCAGGGAGTCACCCCAGGAAGCGAACCCTCCAGGGGAGCCAGAGGAGGCTGAGCAGGAGGCAGGAGGTGGTGAGGATGGCTGCCGAGAGGCCTGGGTGGATGAAACAGCACCTGAGAAGAGGAAGGGACAGAGGAATGGTAAGGACCCAGGGCTGACCCTGCCCTGCCCCCTGCCTAGTCATACTCCCCTTCTGGACCCCTCCTCTACCAATCTGGCCTGAAAAGGTGTTTTCATTGACTCACAACATTTTTTGCTTTTTAATTTGAGTCAATTGTTTAAACATTGAAAGAAAAAAATTTGGTCAGACGTGGTGGCTCATGCCTGTAATCCCAGCACTTTGGAAAGCAGAGGCAAGAGGATTGCCTAAGTCCACAGGTTCAAGACCAACCTGGGGGCAACATGGCAAGACCTCGTCTCTACAATAAATCTAAAAATTAGCTGATTGTAGTGGCGCACGCCTGTAGTTCCTGCTACTTGGAAGACTGAAGCAGAAGGATTGTCTGAGCCTGGCAGGTGGTGGCTGCGGTGGCCGAGAGCGTGCCACTGCACTCCAACCTGGGCAGCAGAGTGAGACTCCAACTCAAAAAAAGAAAAGAAAAAACTTTTCTTTTCTTTTATTCTGTATTTACACATGCTCAAGAAAAATCTGAAGTTCTGACAGTACGCCTGCATTTCTTCATGGCAGCACATTCTGGCAGTGCAGCCTCTGTCCTCATTAGATGGAGCATGCCCTCTCTACCTAGTTCCCTTTACTCGCTGAGGTTATTTGCCTAGCCCCTGTTGGTATCTGAGTTTTGTACCCCTGACTCTGACCATATTTGTCTCCTGCTGCTCCCCCTCAATTTTTCCCTCTTTCTCCAGAGACTACACCCCTGCACCTTTCCTGCCTCTTACTGGTGACGGATGAGCATGGTACCATCTTGGGCATTGATCTGCTAATGGATGGAGCTCAGGGGACTTCAGGCCGGGGCTCAGGGATCGAGAACCTGGCTCCTCGGGCCTATGCTCTCCTTTGCCACAGCATGGCCTGCCCCATGGGCTTTGGGGACCCCCGAAAGCCCCATCAGCTTACTGTGGGAGATGCCCAACTGCATCGGTACAAAAATTTGAGAGTAGGGAGGTCTGGGGGCCTGGGCTACTGAGTTCCCCAATCTGATGCCTTCTCTACCCCTATTCAGAGAACTGGAGAGCCTGATTCCAAGGCTGGGTGTGAAGTTAGCCAAGACCCCAATGCGGTCGTGGGGTCCCCGGCCAGATTTCACCTTTGCTTCCCTTCGGGCTCGAACCTGCCATGTTTGTCACAGGCAAAGCTTTGAAGTGAAGCTGACACCCTGGTGAGCAGCCCACAAAGATGGAGAGTGGGGGGAAGTCCCCAACAGTCAGACAAACAGAAATAAAGCAGGCCAGTGGAGGGCCTAGCAGATAGACAGAATGAGGGGCAGGGAGATAAGAAGATGGAGGCTATTACAGGCAGTTAGAGAGACCAAATGACATATGGATAGCTGCAGGGCAGATGGACAGCAGACAGGACCTACAGAGAGTAATACTAGTTGACAACCACCCCCTGTGTCCCCAGTCCCCATTGTGGTGCTGTCTTGTACTGTGGAGAAGCTTGTCTCCGGGCTGACTGGCGGCGGTGCCCAGATGATGTAAGCCACCGTTTTTGGTGTCCAAGGCTTGCAGCCTTCATGGAGCGGGCAGGAGAACTGGCAACCTTGCCTTTTACCTACACTGCAGGTAACACAAGGAGATCAGAGTGAGTGGGGGAAGGTGAGACCAGGTCTTTGGTACAGGGACCGGGGTGCCTGGGAACAGGGTCCTGGGGTTGAAGGCTAAGTGCCTGGGACCAGAGTCTGCATTCCTGGAATGAGGATGGGGGGCTGTGTGTTTAGGACTGGAGACAGTTTCTCTGAAGTGGAAAACTGAGTGCTTGAGTCCCTGAGAAAGCTTAAGGGGCTAGGGGGAGATAGGGATTCAAATACTCACTTGCTTCCCCACTCTACCACTAACTGGAAGTGTGACCTTGAAGAAATCACTTTACTTTTTGGAGCCTCAATTCTCACGTCTGTAATCCCAGCACTTTGGGAGGCGGAGGCAAGAGGATTGCCTGAGTCCTAGGGTTCGAGACCAGCCTGGGCAACTTGACAAGACCTTGTCTCTACAGTAAATCAAAAAATTAGCTCGGCTACTAGAAAGACTGAGGTGGAAGGATCACCTGAATCCAGTAGGTTGAGGCTATGGTGGTCGTGATTGTGCCACTGCAGTCCAGCCTGGGTGACAGAGTGAGACTCCAACTCAAAAAAAAAAAAAAAAGAGAGGGACATTAACAAATGTAAAGGCTCATGGAATTGTTACAAAAACTATGTGGGCTCGGTACCTGGTACCTGTAGCTACTCAGAAATGTTACTTCTCTCCCTGACTGGAACCAGACTTAGACCCAAGGTCCCTGGGGGAGGCTGAGGGGACCTAATATCTGGGGTCTTAGCCACAAGTCCTTCAACTCCTCCCTCTCTTCTTCTTTAGAGGTGACCAGTGAAACTTTTAACAAGGAGGCCTTCCTGGCCTCTCGGGGCCTCACTCGTGGCTACTGGACCCAGCTCAGCATGCTGATTCCAGGCCCTGGCACCCCCAGGCACCCCTGGGGCAACACGCCATCCCTCAGCCTTCTCAGTGGTGTGTGGGGCCTCTCTTCAGGCATGGGCCCCTTAGCCTAGAGGGAAAGATTGGGGAGAAAAAGTTGTCTGGGTCCTAGATAACCTTTCCACATACACCCCAAACTTCTATCCACACCAAGGCCATTTCAGGCCTTTCCCCAGGCCTCAAAGGAGTCACCCCTACCAGCTCCACCCAGAAGCCCCATCCCCAGGCAAACCCCCATTCCTCTTGCTGCAACTCCAGGTCCTCTCTCAGGGACTACAACTCCTTTGGAAGAAAAAGGGAGATGGGTCAGTTTGGAGGTTCCCTGACCCCAGGCCCTTCTTCTTCCTTTCATCCTCTCAGGAGATCCCTATCAGCTTCTCCAGGGGGAGGGGCCTGTCCTGATGCCTCCTGTGCCCCCAGATCCACCCAGGAGCCTCTTTGGTGAGCTAGAAGGGCCCTATGAGAGCTACAGATTGGGACGGGGACTGGAAAGCTACAAACTGGGGTGGCTGAGAAAAAGGGTGCTATTTACTAGAGGAATTGGGGTCCAGGCCCAGGGCCAAGTCCTCCAGTAACCCACCCCCCCCAGGCTCCTGGCAGGATTATTACGCTTGGCGGGGCCTCAGCTTGGACTCACCCATGGCTGTGCTTCTCACCTACCCACTGACTGTGTACTACGTCATCACCCACCTGGTGCCCCAGTCCTGTAAGGAGAGCTGGGTGGAAGTGGGGGATGATGCAGGGGCAAGGCAGGGAAATGAGGGAGGACAACGTTTTTAAAGAGCTGACTTCTCACCTAGTCCCTGAGCTCAACATCCAGAACAAACAGTCACTGAAGATCCACGTGGTAGAAGCCGGGAAGGAGTTTGACCTTGTCATGGTGTTTTGGGTAAGTCCTCCCAGGCCTGAAGGTTGGGCATTTGGGTGTGGGGGTGGGAGTGGACACAGGGTGAGACCTAGACCTGTCCTCTCCATCCTTCAGGAGCTCTTGGTCCTGCTCCCCCATGTGGCCCTGGAGCTGCAGTTTGTAGGGGATGGCCTGCCCTCTGAGAGTGACCAGCGGCATTTTACCCTGCAGAGGGTGAGGACTGAGGGACCCTGCTCTTCAGCCCTGATCCCTCTAGTGGCCTCCTGATCAGGCCCTCTCTTCTACTTCCCCCTCCCCTATCTTGCCTGGTACATATTCCAGTACCCTAATGTCCAGTGTGTCCTACACACCTGGCCCCTCAGGATGGCCCTGAGGCATCTGTCCGTCCTGGTTCTGGAGCATCATCACGCCTCAGCTCTGGAACTAAAGAGAGGGGTTGTCGCAGGGATCTGCAGATCAAGGTGTCAGCAAGGCCCTACCACCTACTCCAGGGGCCCAAGCCTGACCTGGTTATTGGTAAGAGCTTTAGGCCTCAAGGGCAAGCATGTGGGGAAAGTGAGAGAGAGGCAGGCCATGGGAGCCAGCCTCTCATCTCTCTGTGTCCACAGGATTTAACTCCGGCTTTGGTCTCAAAGACACTTGGCTGAGCTCTCTGCCCAGGTTACAGGTGGGGAATGGGAGCTAAAAAGGAACTTCTCTCACCTCCTGCCCAGGCCCTCCCCTCCTCTCCTTTTCTGGAAGTCTCCAGGTTGTCCTCTTCCCCATCATGTGTTCCACAGATCTTGGGAGTGCCCCCAGGTCCTCTTGCCCCTCTCTGTATCTGCCTCGTGCCTCTCCCCCAGCCCGGTCTGTCCGGGGGGCCTCTGTGGTGGTCTGTCATCCTGGTGGCTCGGGATGCGTCTGTCTGGGGGAGGAGCCTCGCAGTCTCTGACACCCGGCCCCACCCTAGTCCTTCCGAGTGCCGGCCTTCTTCACCGAGAGCAGCGAGTACGGTTGTGTGATGGACGACCAGACTATGGCGGTGGCCACCGGAGGGGGCACCAGCCCTCCGCAGCCCAACCCCTTCCGTTCCCCCTTTCGCCTCAGAGCAGCAGACAACTGCATGCCCTGGTAAGAGCCTGCGACCCTCCCTGCTTCCTTCCCGACCCTAAATTTCCATTACTCTGGCTCGGCATCCTCAAAGGCCCACTTCTGCCCTAATTCCTGCTGTCCTGGGACCTCCTCCCCGCAGGCCTACAACCTGCCTTCTCTGCCCCCACTACTCATCACCCCCATGGCTAATCTCAACAACCCCCAACACACCCCTCTTTAGAGCCAGCTCATAAAATCTCCCCACCTCCTCGCCCTACCTAAGGAAAGATCCTGCTACCCTCTAGCTGGCCAGCCCCCAAGTCTAGCCCTATCCCCTGGAATCCGGGGTGGGAGGCATAAACCCCGCCCCCTAGGGACTCTGACCCCTGGCCCCGCCCCCTGACCGCGCCCACGCACCTCCCTCAGGTACTGCAACGCCTTCATCTTCCATCTGGTCTACAAGCCTTCGCAAGGGGGTGGGGCCCGCCCGGCGCCCGGCCCCGCGCCCCCAGCCCCAACTCCTGCCGCTCCTCCTGCCCCCAACCGAAGGCGCCGAGGAGAAAAGAAACCTGGGCGGGTGGCCCGCCGGCGGAGATGAGTGCTGAGACTGTAGCAGCCCACCTCTTTCCCAAACTCGCCTCCAAAAAGAAGACAAGAAAACACTCAAGGCTGAGTGGGGGGATTGGTTGGCAGAATACAAAGAGATAAATAAAATCACTTGTTTGAAACCGCTGAGTCATTGACACGTTGATTACACGCTCATAATTGGGTCATTAAACTTGGAAGGGAGAGAAGGAGTTAGGGATGACTTCCATTTTCCCAGCCCCTTTCAGTCCCTCGGATGGCTGTCCCATCTCTAACTCAGAGTCAGGGGTTCTCCCCCTGCTTGGCAATCCCACACCTCTCTAAATCTGTCAGGAAGTCATTTTCTAGCCCAGTCACCCTCAGGGATCTGCCCCAGGAAAAGACCAGGAAAGACCAAGAAGCACAAAGTGGCTTCTTCCTGGGGAACAGGAGGGCACACTGATCCCTCAGTTTGGATTCAGTAAAAGGCCTCACCTACCCAACTCCACCGTCTCTCATCACCTCAAGTTCAATCAACAACTGTGGAGTTGGTCTCCTAAAACCACCCATTCAGCAGTGTATGTCCAATCCGACTGCAAATGCCACCATACCTCTTCTCACATTGCAGTCCAGAGTATTCCTCCTAAAACAGGCATTTGTGGCCAGGTGCAGCGGCTCAAGCCTGTAATCCCAGCACTTTGGGGGACCGAGACCAGAGGGTTGCCTGAGCTCAAGGATTCGAGACCAGCCTGGGCAACATGGTGAGACCTCGTCTCTACAATAAATGAAAAAATTAGCTGGGTGTGGTAGCGCGCACCTGTAGTTCTGGCTACTTGGAAAGCTGAGGCAGAAGTATCACCTGAGCCCAGCAGGTCGATGCTGGGGTGGCTGTAAGTGTGCCACTGCACTCCAGCCTGGGTGAGGGAGTGAGACTTTGACTCAAAAAACAAAAAAACAGACATTTGAACTCATTTCTCCCTTGCTTAAATTCCTTCAATGACTTCCCTTAACTCTTACAATCCCTTGAGTGTGGGCTGAACTTAATGACTTCAGAGTCACTGAATACAAAAAGGGAAAAATAATGGAGAAACCTGGCAGACACCACCTTAACCAAGGGGTCAAGGCTAATAATAAGTAATAAGTTGGCTGGGCACGGTGGCTCACACCTATAATCTCAGCACTTTGGGAAGCCAAGGTGAGAGAATTGCCTGAGCCCAGGAGTTCAAGAACAGCCTGGGCAACATAGCAAGACCATGTCTCTACAATAAACTTAAAAAAAATTTTAGCCAGGCATGGTGACATGTGCCTGTAGTCCCAGCTACTTGGAAGACTGAGGTAGAAGGCTGCAGTAATTGTGATCGTGCCACTGCACTCCAGCTTGGGGGACAGAGTGAGACTCTGACTCAAAATTAGAAGTCCTGTTGACCTTATGTTCCCCCTGACATGGTGTGATGAGGACACAGTCACCTCTGTGGTAGTCTTCCCCAAAATCCACAACCTCAGTCTAATCATGACAAAACATCAGACAAATCCAACACTTGGCACTGTACTTCAAAAGTGTCAAAGTCATGAAAGGCAAGGAAAGACCAAAATGCTGTGACAGACTGGGAAGATACTAAAGAGACATGACAGCTAAATATGATATCCTGGACTGCATCCTGGAACAGAGAAGGAATAGTAGTGAAAAAACTGAAGAAATCTGAATAAAGTCTGCAGTTCAGCTAATAGTATTGTATCAGTGCTCATTTATTAGTTTTGGTAACATGCCATGGTTATGTAAGATACAACATTAAAAGAAGCTGGTGAAGAGTATATGGGGACACTATTATCTTTGCAACTCATCTATACATCTAAAATCTTTTTCAAAATAAGTTAAAAAGCAAATTCAGATTTCTTAGTATGGCTTATAAAATGCCTCTCTCTGTCATTCTCTCCTATTATATTCTATTATATAAAATTTTCATATATACGAAAGCCCAGAGGCTTTAGCATAATGAATCTCTACATACCCATCACCCAGCTTCAACAATTATCAACACTTTGCCCATTATATTATTCCCACCTCCAGTTTTTTTCCAGAACACCTTAAAGCACACTCCAGACTTCAGTCATCTCACGTATATGCACCTATAATTAATAAGCGCTTTTTAAAAATGTAAACACCCGCTGGGTGCGGTGGCTCATGCCTATAATCCCAGCACTTTGGGAGGCTGAGGCAAGAGGATTGCCTGAGTCCAGGGGTTCGAGGCCAGCCTGTACAACTTGGTGTGACCTCATTTCTACAATAAATCACAAAAAAATTAGCTGGGTGTGGTGGCACGCATCTGTAGTTCCAGCTACTTGGAAGGCTGAGGCGGAAGGATCTCCTGAGCCCAGCAGGTCAAGGTTGTGGTGGCCGTGAGCATGCCACTGCACTCCAGCCTGGGCGACAGAGTGGGACTCCAACTCAAAAAAGAAAAAAATGTAAACACCATTCCACTTTCACACCCAATGAAATGAACAATTCCTTAATATCTTATAATAACCAGTTCATATTCAAGTATCTTTTGTTATCTCAAAGATACCTTCTACAGTTCATTTGTCCAATCAAGAAATAAATAAGATTCACACATTATTTTTGGTTGTTATGTCTCTTCAGTTTCTTATTTTGTGACAGACCTCCCTCCCTTTTGCTTTTTATTTCCAAGCCACTAATTCAATAAGAAACGTAACCATTTGTCCTATTGAATGTTCCTCATTCTGAAGCTGGCAGATTACTTCCTCAGGGTGTTTTTAATTTGTTCATCTGTCTCCTTTAGTTCCTGTAAATGGGTAGTTAGATCTAAATGACAAGACTTTTTTGATGTGGTCGCTGCCAACTTCTGCAGGCTGATCTCATGCTACTTCCCTCCCCCTCTACCCTCCAGCCAGACACCACCAAATAAAGACACACTCTCATTGTGGAACTTCCCAAGTTATTGCTCAACCAACTCTTAATCAGCCTAAATGTCACTTCCTTAGAGAAAAGAGGCATTTCCTGACCCTCCTCCCCATTATACCCTCATAGCGCCTTGTATGTCCCCTTTGGTGACCTTTATTGCACTTATAATTTTATGTCTACCCTTTCAAATGTAAACCCAGAAAGGATGGGTGCTAATCTATCTCCCAGGATGTGTAGCCTGGCTTGACATACAGTAGGAGCTTATTAATTGCTTATCAGATTGCTTTTCCCACATATTTCCCACCCTCCCCATTCTTCTTTCCTCTCAGCTTTAAACCCCTATAGCCATGAAGAAGAAGCCTAGGTCTCTGGCAGATGGAGGGAAAATGAAACCACCACTCCCTTGGTCAGGAAATAAGCTTTTCCTAAATTCCTGCTACCTACTGCATTAAAGTATGAAAAGGATATGGTTATCACTGAGTGGTAGGATTACTAAGAGTTTTTTATTCATTTTGTTTAGCTATGCTGCTCATTACTTCCCCATGAACACACAGTATTTTTTGTAATAAAAATGTTTAATGCACAAATTGCTCTTTAATAATTCAGTTACCAACTATAGATCAGATGCACATAAGGCTTTGTGTTGGACCTCAGTGAAGCAATGGGGGAAAAAGATAATGGTCTCTGTCTCCATAAAGCTTACAGTTCATGGCAAGGACCAGTAAACTTTGATCTCCAGCCAAGTTCAGACCACTGTCTGTTTTTGCATGGCCTGCGAACTAAGAAATCAAAGAAGAATGATGTTTTGTGAAGAGAAAAGTATATGAAATGCAAATCGCAGTGTCCATAAATTTATATTTTTGTTTGTTTGTTTGAGTCAGGATCTCATTCTGACGCCTAGGCTGGAGTGCAGTGGCACCATCACAGTCACCACAGCCTTGACCTGCTGGGCTCAGGCGATCCTTCCACCTCAGTCTTATGAGTACCTGGGACTACAGGCCGATGCCACCTTGTTCAGCTAATTTTTTTAATTTTTGGAGAAATGAGGGCTGTTCTCAAACTCCTGGACTCAAGCAATCTTCCCACCTCAGCCTGAGCCACAGTCATTTCTATTCTTTTCTTTTCTTTTCTTTTCTTTTCTTTTTTTGAGTCAGAGTCTCACTCTGTCACCCAGGCAGGAGGGCAGTGGCACATTCACGGCCACTGCAGCCTCAACCTGCTGGGCTCAGGCGATCCTTTCATTTCAGTCTTCCAAGTAGCTGGAACTATAGGCGTGCCACCACATCTGGCTAATTCTTTAAAATTATTTATTGCAGAGGTGAGGTCTTGCCAATTTCTTGCTTTAATGAAATAGAATAGAATAAAAAGATTAATATGCGTCACATGTAGTACGAGTAAATATTATTTTGTGAAACATTTGTTTCACATATACATACAATATATGCTTCTATGTGAATGTGCTACATCCTGCTGTGAAAAATATATTTATTATTGTGGACCCTGGTCAAAATATCTGAAAGTCACTGACTTGGAAATAATCCTGGAAGAAACAGAGAAGTAACCAGAAAATTACAGTACAATGTGATTGGTGTGAGATGAAAGAGAGACACACGGGAGGCACTAACAGCCTCAAGGCTGTCAGGGAAGGATTCCAGGAGAAAACGACATCCAAACAGTGAACTGAAAGACAAGTAGGAGTTGGCCAGGTAAAGAAAAAGAGAAAAAGAGTAGCCAGGTGCAGTGGTTCAAGCCTGTAATTCCAGCACTTTGGAAATCCAAGGTGAGAGAATTGCCTGAGCTCAAGAGTTCGAGAGCAGCCTGGGCAACTTGGTGAGACTTCGTCTCTACAATAAATAAATTTAAAAATATAAGCCAGTCATGGTAGCATGCACCTGTAGTTTCAGCTACTTGGAAGGCTGAGGTGGAAGGATTGCCTAAGCCCAGCAGGTTGACGTTACAGTGGTTATGAGCATGCCACTGCACTCCAGCCTGGGCGACAGAGTGAGACTCCAACTCAAAAAAAAAAAGGCCAGGCTCAGTGGCTCAGCCTGTAATCCCAGCACTTTGGGAGGCCGAGGCGAGAGGATTGCCTGAGTTAGCGGTTTCAAGATCAGCCTGGGGAACTTGACGAGACCTCATATCTACAATAAATCAAAAATTAGCCGGGCATGGTAGCACACACCTGTAGTTCTGGGTACTTGGAAGGCTAAGGTGGAAGGATCGCCTGAGTCCAGCAGGTCAACGCTGGGGTGGTCGTGAACATACCACTGCACTCCAGTCTGGACGACAGAGTAAGACTTCAACTCAAAAGAGAGAGAGAGAGAGAGAGAGTGATTGTATGTGCAAAGGCCCTGGGGCAAAGGAAAGCAAGGTATGTTCAGTACTTCAGAATGAGGTGCAGCTTTCTTATCTCCATCACTATCACATTACTTTCATTTTCTTTGAGCACTTATCACAGTTTTTTTATTATCTCATTCAATTCATTTGTTTATTTACTATTTATTACACACACAAATAAAAAAGTAAGTTCCATGAAAGGGGAGGCTTTGTCTTTTTTACATGCCCTAGCACTGTGCCCAGTTACTAAAGGAATTTTAGAATGATATACTGAGATAAAGAGGGTAAGACTGGGCCAGGTGTGGTGGCTCACGCCTGTAATCCCAGCACTCTGGGAGGTAGAGGCAAGAGGATTGCCTGAGCCCAGGGTTCAAGACCAGCCTGGGCAACTTGGCAAGACCTGGTCTCTGCAATAAATCAAAAAATTAGCCGGGTGTAGTGGCACATGCCTGTAGTTCCAGCCACTTGGCGGAAGGATCACCTGAGTCCAGCATGTTGAGGCTGTGGTGGCCATGAGCATGCTACTGCACTCCAGCCTGAGTAACAGAGTGAGACTTCGACTCAAAAAAATAATAATAATACATATATATATATGGAGGGTAAGACTGGACCAGGTGTGGTTGTACATGCCTGTAATCCCAGCACTCTGGGAGGCCAAGGTAAGAGGATTGCTTGAGCCCAGGAATTCAAGACCAGCCTAGGTAACATAGTAAGATTAGTCTCTACAAAAAATAATTTAAAAAAAAATTAGCCAGCCGGGCTCGGTGGCTCAGCCTGTAATCCCTCACTTGGGGAGGCTGAGGTGAGTGGATTGCCTGAGCCCGCGGGTTCGAGACCCACCTGGGCAACTTTGTGAGACCTCATCTCTACAAGAAATCAAAAAAATCAGCCAGGCGTGGTAGCACGTGCCTGTAATTCCGGCTACTCGGAAGGCTGAGGTGGAAGGATCGCCGGAGCCCAGCAGGTCGAGGCTGCGGTGGCCGGGAGTGGCCACTGCTCTCCAATGTGGGCGACAGAGTGAGACTCCAACTCAAAAAAAAAAAAAAATTAGCCAAGCATGGTAGCACATGCCTGTGGTTCCAGCTAAAAAAATTAGCCAAGCATGGTAGCACATGCCTGTGGTTCCAGCTAAAAGGGAGGCTAAGGCAGAAGGATCACCTAAGCCCAAGAAGTGGAGGCTGTGGTGAGCTGTGATTGTGCCAGCATAGAGTGAGACTCCAACTCAAAAAAAAAAAAAAAGAAGAAGAAGAAGAAGACGGTAAGACTGGAGAAGACAGACCAGCTAGGAGACTTTGGCAGTAATACAGACAAAAATAGATAGTGCCTTGATGTTGGAGCAGATAGACCTTAGGACTAATGAGAAGGCAAAAACAGCAAGTCATGATCAATAAACAGATATTGGAGGGCAGGGCAGGGCAGGGAGAGAGTAAAGTAGTGAAGGATGCCTCTCTAGTTCCCAGCTGGGCAACTGGATAGAAGGGGGAGCAATCTGCTCACAGTGGGGACACAGGAAGGAGAAGAGTAGACCTGAGGTCATTGGCAAGGTGTCAGAGATAGGACTTGTTACGTTTGAGACACTTGTGGGACATCCTGGTGGAGATTCTGGTAGTGAGTTGAGATGTGAGATGGAATTCACACAACTAGGAAAGTGGATGTGAGCACCTACTCAGAATGAGAAGAGGCTTTAAAAACAGAATTCTAGTGAAGGCAAAAACGTAAAGATGGTCAGAGAAAGAGGAGCCGGAAGGAGGTAAAGAAATTCAGCGAGTAGCAGGAAAACCAAGAGAGTCCAGAACCAAAGAACGGGTGTCAGATGCTGCTTAGGTCAAGGAAGACCCTTCTACAGGTGGAGAAGTATCCCCTGGACTTAGCAACAAGGACATGAGAGTATCCAGTAGTGTGGTGGTGATAGACTTGAGAGAGTGTCTAAGTGAGAAATAGGCAAGAAGTGGGCCACTTGGAAAATACAGAGAAGACCACAGAAAAAAATGTAAATGGCCCTCAATCCTAACACCTTGAGATAACCACTGTTGCCATTTTGGGGTATTTGGTCTCTTTTATCAGAATGTACATATTTCTACGAAACTTTAATCATACTAGATATAATGTTAACTAACTTGCCTTTTAAAACATAACAATATGCTATGAACAGTTTTTCATGTCATTAGGTCGTTTCTTTTCAAGGATGGCTGTATACTAACCTACTTTATGAATGCTACATACCCAGTTCTACTTTTGGACATTTAGGTAGTTCCTAATTTTTCTCAATTACAAGTGAAGGAGGAAGTAGAAAGTGTCCCAGATTGCAACCAAACCAGGACACAACGTAGTTGCATGGAGTTTCTGGTTAAAAAAGGAAGAAGGCAGTTTGTAGGTGCTTGGGTAGAAGATGTGTAGACTAGGGAGGGCCGCATGGGTCTGTTTGGGGTACTAGTCCCAACCCCGCCTCATGGACTGAGGCCTAAGCCCTACAAGAGAAGAATCAATCACAGGCAGAGCTGAAGGAGCCACTGTAAAGAGCCTCTGGAAAGCCAGCAGGGTACAAACACAGCATAGTACTTGAATCCCAGAAATCAGTGTCACACAGGTCTCTCCCAGCTTCTCAGGGAATACTGTGTGGCTTTGGGGGGCACTGAGAACTCCAAGGGACCCAGGTGCAACTCTGGCACATGAACAACTGGCAGGTTTGGAGGCTTTTGCTTTCTCACTGGGGGCATTACACAGGCGAAACAAGCCAGCAAGTTGTGGGTTGCTATCATAGCCGGCCCCAGTTAATACCCACATGCTAGGGAGGCCACGGGTTTTGTTTAGTTTACAAGTGTTTGGAGATTGTCTGGTTATCTTTCTGTTATTGATTTCTAGTTTGAGTCTATTGTGGTCAGAAAACATTCTCTGTATGATTTCAGTTTTTAAAAATTTGTTAAGGTTGGTCATATAGCCTAGGATATATGGTCTATCTTGGTATATGTTTCATGAGTACTTGAAAGGAATGTGTATTCTTCTGTCATTGGGTGGAGTGATATTAATTATATCCTGTTTGTTGATGGTGTTGTGGAGTTCTTCTGTCTTCTTGCTGAATTTTGTCTAATTGATCAATCAATTGCTGACAGGTGGGCCATAGGTTATACATTTGTTTTTTTATTTTTAATTTATTTTTTTGTAGAGTGAGTTCTTGCTATGTTGCCCAGGCTGGTCTCAAATTACTGGGCTCAAGCAATTCTCTCACTTCATCTTCTCAGAGCGCTGGGATTACAGGCATGAGCCATCATGCCCAGACTATAAATTTAAATAAATGTAGTTTGAACCCAAGCTCCACTTATTACCAGATGGGTGGTCAAGGGCAGATTCAGAATTAGACATTGGAGAAACTCTTCTGGGACCTAAACTCTACTGGCCTACCATGGAAAATACAAGTAGCAAACATTCATCTAGCGCTTATTCTATGCTACATATTCTAAGAACTTTACATATACCAGTTTATTCCTCACACAACAAGCCTATAAGTCAAGTGTTATTGTTACCCCCCAATTTAGAGATGAGAAAACTGAGGTCCAGGGAGCCTGGGAACAAACTCAGGCAATCTGGCTCTAGAATGTGTACTTTTGCCAGGCGTGGTGGTTCACACCTATAATCCCAGCACTTTGGGAAGCTGAGGCGAGAGGATTGCCTGAGCTCAGGGGTTCAAGACCAGCCTGAGCAACATGGCAAGACCTCATCTCTACAATAATTTTTTTTAAAGCCAGGCATGGTGGCTCACACCTATAATCCCAGCACTTTGGGAGGCAGAGGCAAAAGAATTGCCTGAGCTCAGGAGTTCAAGACCAGCCTGAGCAACATGGTGAGACCTCATCTCAAAAAATTAGTCAGTCATGGTGGCGCACACCTGTGGTTCCAGCTACAAGGAAGGCTGAGGCAGAAGGATCACCTGAGTCCATCAGGTCAAGGCTGCAGTAGCTGTGAGAGGTGCCACTGCATTCCAGCCTGGGCGACAGAGTGAGACTCCGAATCAAAATAAATAAATACATAAATACAGCCAGGCCATGGTGGCACATGCCTGTGGTTCCAGCTACTTGGAAAGCTGAGGCAGAAGGATCACCTGAGTCCAGCAGATTGAGGCTGTGGTGAACATGAGTGTGCCACTGCACTCCAGAATATGCAACAAAGTGAGGCTCCCACTCAAAAAAAAAAAGAAAAAGAATGTGCACTTTTAACCTCACCATACTGTTTCTTGGGAAATGAAGCAACTTCCCAGGACAGAGAAGAAAGACTTACTGTGGAAACCCTTCCTTCCTGGAGCTAGTCTCTCTTATACCAGGCATTGATGATTGGCCATGCAAAAAATTAGAAACACCTCTGAAAAGTTTTCTTTTAAGTACATGGAGGAACTTAAAAGAGACCCATAGAGCTCTAAGAGCTTCAGGTGAGATCACTTTCCCCCCTCCCAACTCTGCCCACCTCACCACTACAGTGGAATATGATAAAAGATAAGGTTCAGGGGTCAGAACACCGGACTTTATATCCAAGCTCCCCAACCTCTCTGTATCTATCTCCTCACCTGTAACATGAGGGTAGTAACAATACCTATTCCACAGGACTGTAGTGAGGACAAAGGCAATAAATAAGTATAAGTGCTTAGGAGAGTCAATAAATGTTATATGTTGTTGTTGTTGTTGCAAAATAAGAGACCAATCCCAAGACAGAGACTACAATTAAAACTAGTTTCATATATTTTGCAAAGAGAATATCATGCTTTACATCCCCATTCATTGTAGGTATACCAGAGGGCCACACTGGCCAGGGCATCTGTCATCACCCTGACTTATCCCCAGATGACTCTGTTCATCCCCACTTGGGTTCAATCTCTTACCTCCTCCCCATCCTGATCTAAATCCTTTCATTGAACCCTCTGAAATGTATGTCATATATGTTACCAACAAAATCCTCCAAGTTATCAACCTTATCTCTTAGTTTTCTCTTTGCCTTCTTGCTCTCATAGGAATCTGACTCTCTCTGAAAGAGAGCAGCCCTCTGAGGAGGTAGTTGTTTTCTTTCTTTTCTTTTCTTTTTTTTTTTTTTTTTTTGAGTTGGAGTCTTACTCTGTCACCCAGACTGAAGTGCAGTGGCCGCTCCCTGCCACCGCAGCCTCGACCTGCTGGGCTCCAGCAATCCTTCCGCCTCAGCCTTCCATGTAGCTGGAACTACGGCGTGCGCTACCACGCCCGGCTAATTTTTGATTTATTGTAGAGATGAGGTCTCGCCAAGTTGCCCAGGCGGGTCTCGAACCTGGGGCTCAGGCAATCCACTCACCTCAGCCTCCCAAAGGCGTGGGATTACAGGCTGAGCCACCGAGCCCGGCTTAGTTGTTTTCTTTCTCACCCACATTCCACACAAGTGTCTTTCTTGCTTCTTCTCGTTGCTTCCAAAAAAAATTTCTCCTCTCTCCAAAACAAAAGCTTCTTTGAGGCACCAGCCAACAAACTGTACCATACCACCCACTACTGCTCTCCGTTGTAATCACCTTCCAACTTCATTAAAGGCTTAGGTGTTTGGATTAATTTTCTTCACCACTATTAATCATATTTTCATTTGTGCGAACTAAGACATCCGCTTGGACAATCCATCAAACACCTTCACCTCCCAGATCCTTCTCCCCTGTATTCTAGTACAACTGTTTCTTCCATCATACCTCAGCCACACACTCCCATGTTCAAACCCTGTCATTATCAGAGACTGCAGCACTTCCAGTCATCTGATTACAAGCGTCCCACCACTCTCCATTTTTCCAAACCCTTCTCTAGTACCCTCACACTAATAATCCTTCAGCCCTTTAGTTCGTTGACCATTCATTGCATATTTCTACTGTCCATCACCCTCTTCATGACTTTATGTCTCACCTCACCCAATTTAGATCCAATTGTCCATTACTATAATCATTGTTTTGCATGCACCATTAATTCCTTTGTCTTTCTCCCTTCATCTAACTTGCTTGCAAAACTGTAAGCTTGGTTAAACCTAACTTTACCAATAGTGAGACCTTCCCTAAGCGATATGGCTGGAGATAAATAAATGTACTGCCTAACAATCCTACTCAGTTTTCCTACTCAAATCTCTCTTATTTTCTCTGAAATGATGACTTCATACTGCACCTCTCCCCAAATGGCAACACCCTCATGCCCCAACCCTCGGCTAGTGATCTTAATTTTTTTTTTTTTTTTTGAGTTGGAGTCTCACTCTGTCACCCAGGCTGGAGTGCGGTGACACACTCACGGCCACCGCAGCCTCAACCTGCTGGGCTCAGGTGATCCTTCTGCCTCAGCCTTCCAAGTAGCTGGAACCACAGACACGCGCCACAACACTCAGCTAATTTTTTGATTTGTTGTAGAGATGAGGTCTCGCCAAGTTGCCCAGGCTAGTCTCAAACCCATGAGCTAGGGCAATCCTCTCACCTTGGCCTCCCCAAGTGCTGGGATCATAGGCGTGAGCCACCATGCCTGGTGATCTTAATTCTTAATTTATAGCCGGGCTCAGTGGCTCAGCCTGTAATCCCGGGCTTTGGGAAACTGAGGTGAGTGAATTGCCTGAGCTCGTGGGTTCAAGACCTGCCTGGGCAACTTGGCAAGACCTCGTGTCTACAATAAATCAAAAAAACTAGCCGGGGGTGGTAGTGCGCGCCTGTAGTTCCAGCTCCTTGGAACGCTGAGGCAGAAGGATCCCCTGAACCCGGCAGGTCGAGGCTGCGGTAGCTGGGAGCGTGCCACTGCACTCCAGCCAGTCTGGGCAACAGAGTGAGACTCCAACTCAAAAAAAAAAAAAAATCTGGCAGCCCTACATGGAGAGAATAAAACCTTCGCATAGAACATAGAGCTCATAAATGTGTTTAGAAAGGTTGTAGACTATAAGATCAACATACAAAGATCAATTGTATTTCTATAGGGCAAGCAATGAACAATCTGATAATGAAATGAAGAAAACAACTCCATTTACAATATCATCATAGAGAAAATGGTTAGGTATACACTTAACAAAATAACTGAAAAGTACAAAACATCAATGAAAGAAATTAAACGATGCCCAAATAAATGGAAAAAGAGCTCATGTTCAGGGATTAGAAGACTTGATATTGATAAGATTGCAATACTTGCCAAATTGATCTATAGATTCAGTTAGATCCCTATCAAAATCCCAGTTGGCTTCTTTACAGAAATTGACAAACTGATCCTAAGATTCATCTAGAAATTCAAGGGACCCAGAATAGCCAAAACAATCTTGAAAATAAGACCAAAGTTAGAGAAATTATACTTCCTTATATCAAAACTTACTGCAAAGCTATAGTAATCAAAATAGTCAGTACTGTTTTAGAATTCTATTATATAAGATCAATAGAATAGAATTGAGAATCCAGAAATAAAGCCTCATGGGTAAGGGATTTTTGAAAACAGTACCAATTCAATGAGGAAAAATAGCCTTTTCAACAAATGGTTCTGGGACAACTGAATCTACATCAAAAGTGTAACATTTGGTTCCCACCTCACATCATTCACAAAAATTCACTCAAAATGGATCAAAGACCTAAATATAAGTGCAAAAACCATAAAACTCTTAGAGGAAAGCATAGACATAAATCTCCATGACCTTGAATTAGGTTTCTTAGACATGACACCTAAAACACAATTAACCATGACAACAACAAAAAGTACATATATTGGACTACAACAAAATTTAAAACTTTTGCCTTTCAAAGGATACCATCAAGAAAATAAAAAGATGACCCACGGAATGGGAGAAAATTTTTGTGAATCATATGTGGGGGACCACCAAAGAACAAGGAATTTATTTATAAAAAATTGTGTGTTTATCCTTACATGCTTAAACTTCAGTCACCTTCAAAATACTCTTCGTTTGATGCCATACACCTATCAATACACTTCTACTGCTCTAAACCACTTTTGAACTTGTCCATTTTGATGGCTTTTATTGCTTCTGCCATTTTCTCCTCTTCCACATCAGCAAATCGTTTCCCTTTGAGGACTTTTCATCTGGGGAAACAAACAAACAAAAAGTCCCTTGGGGTGAGATTGGGTGAATAGGGAGGGTGGGACATAGGGAGTCATCCAATTTTTAATCAAAAACTGCTAAACACTCAGTGCGGTATGGACAGATGCGTTGTCACAGTGGAAGAACCAGTCATCTGTTTGCCACAACTCAAGATGTTTCTTCCACAGACCATGATGCAACCTTCTCAAAACTTCCAGATAAAAACTTGGGTTGATGATTTGATCCAGAGGAACAATTTCCAAATGTACTACAGCGGGATTGCCCCCCCAAAGATAATTCCAGGTTTGTTTGTTTGGTCGGTTCCCTAGTATATTGAATAAGGGGCTTATATCTAGGATATATAAAGAACTTTTGCAACTCAATAATAAGAAAGCAAACAACCCAATTAAAAAATGAGCAATGAGCAGGGCTCGGTGGCTCAGCCTGTAATCCCGCGCTTTGGGAGGCTGAGGTGAGTGGATTGCCTGAGCCCGCGGGTACGAGACCCACCCAGGCAACTTGGTGAGATCTCATCTCTACAATAAAATAAAAAATTAGCCAGGTAGTGCGCGCCTGTAGTTCCAGCTACTTAGAAGGCTGAGGCGGAAGGATCGCCGGAGTACAGCAGGTCGAGGCTGCAGTGGCCGGGAGCAGCCACTGCACTCCAGTCTGGGCGACAGAGTGAGCCTCCAACTCAAAAAAAAAAAAAAAAGATCAATGGATCTGAATAGTCATTTCTCCAAAAAAAGTTATGAAAATGGGCAATAATATTTTCATGGACAATAAACACATTAAAAGATGCCTTATATCATTGGCCATCAAAGACATGCAAATCAAAATCAGTGTGAGACAATATTTTATACCTACTAGCATGGCTATAATAAAAATAAAAAGTGTTGGCAAGAATGAGGAAGAATTGGATCTCTCAAATACTGTCGATGGGAATGTAAAATGGAGCAACAACCTGGGAAACAGTTTACCAGATCCTCAAAAGTTTAAAAATAGAATTATTGAATGACCCAACAACTTCACTCCTAAATACATAAACCAAAAAAATGAAAACATGTGCCCATACTCTTTTTCTTAGACTTAGAAGTCTAAGAAAAACTTGTACATGAACATTCATAGCAATATCACTCATAGCCAAAAAGTGGAAACAACCCAAATGTTCATCAAATGACTAATGGTTAAAGAAAATGCCATTCGTCCATACAATGGAATGTCCTTCAGCAATAAAAAAAAAAAAAAGTACTGATACATGCTACGTACAAGGTTCAACATGGATGAAAACATTGTGCTAAATGAGTCAGTCACAAAAGCCTACGCATAGCATAATTTCATTTTTATTAAATGCCCAGAAAAGACAAATCAACAGGGACAGAAAGGAGATCAGTGGTTGTCTTGGACTGGGGGGCTGGGGAAAAACGAGGAGTTATTATTAATGTTACAGGGTTTATTTTAAGAATAATGAAAATGTTCTAATTAATTGTAGCAATGGTTGCACAACTTTGTGGATATTCTAAAAACCATTGAATTGTGTACTTTCAGTACACAATTGAATCATATGGCAGCGAATTATATCTCAAAAAAGCTGTTATTAAAACAAGCACAGGTTGCTGGGTCCTGCCTCAGAATTCCTTATTTTGTAGGTCTAGAGTGATATCTGAGAATTTCCTTCTAACAAGTCCCCAGATGATACCGCTGCCGCTCTGGAGACCACACTTTAAGAACAGCTGGTCTAATGCCCTCCATGAAGGTGGGACAGGGAGCCAGAACCAGGTGTGGTGAGTGGTGGTGAGTGGGAACAACCTTAGATGGGGCAGAGCACTAGAACTAACAGCATTACCCGTGAGAACAGTAGGTTAATCGTCTACCCATCTCTCTCTTCTTTCTTTGTCTCAGTGAGACCCCAACGAATACTTTCAGAAGACACTTTTAAAGATCTCGGTATGACCTCAAAGTTTAGAGAAAGAAAGAGTTCGTTTTCTGTAATGACCCACGTTAAGACTTTGTTATCCATTCATTGGCCTAAAAGTCTTTCAAATAATTTTGTTTTTTATCCTGGGTCTCAACTTCTGGCTTGCAGGTTACCCTGCAGGGCGTGAGGGGTGGGATTAGGTCAGCACCGACAATAGCAGTCTGTGTATCACTACTCTCCCTTCTAAAAGACACCACTCTCCTGAATCACAGCCTTTTTTTCAGGAACAGCTCAGACTTGGGTTCAGGATCCTTCTCAACATGGTTCTTCAGGCAGTGGTACAAACCTGTGAGAGCTGGCATGGAAAATAACATGTATTTGTCATCCTAGGATTAAGGGCTCTTGAGGAACCTTTGAGCGTTAACATGATATTCGAGTTCACATGCCTTTGTGGAGCAACTATGACCTATAAGGTGCCATGCCAAGCACTGTGGCTGAGATGTGGGTGAAAATAGAGCAGTCCCTGAGCTCAGTGGACACTGAATCTAGTGATTCCAGGTTGAGTGAAGTAGGACCATACTTTTTCAATTCCCAGAGTCTTAATTTTTAAGGTTTAAGGACTTTGAATCTGGGAATAATGAATGACATCTACACACCTGTATAGGGCAATAACAAATTATTTCCTAATTTCAGAGCCCCTTCCACTCTCATTGGCTATGTACTCTCAAAAATGTTTCCTTCTTGTCTCTTGATGCAAATAAGCAAAGAGAATTGACCAGAAAGCCAGAATCCATCATCAGGGATGGAAGCTTTTCTGTTTCTCACCCTCCTTACCCCTGGGACCTGGGAAGCTTAACATGGGAAAGCTTCCCATTCAATCTCTATGTATTTTATACTTTTCTATTTCATGTGCAACAGACATTGAACCATAGTTGTACAATTTTGCTTTTTTTTTTTTTTTTTGCTCTCTCTCTCCCTGCTTTAAGCAGCTGAGTACCCTATGTTAAGTTCCGAGGAACTCAACATAATAATAACTACATTTTGTCCATTTACTACATGACAGATCTTGTGCTAAGGTCTTTATGTGTATTATTCCATTTAATCCTTACTACAATCAAGTTAGACAGTTTCTACCGTTCATATTTTATAGACAACTGAGGCTCAGAGAGATTACACAACTTGGTAACACTGATTGTTTAATAGTCAAGAATTCTGCAAGCTGCTAGCTGTTAAATCTAGCTTGAAATAGGCCATTGAAGAAGAATTTATACCACAGAAACAGGTATATCGAAGTTTTTCTTCCCTGCATCCAATTGACCAACTAAGCATTGGTTAACCCTAAAGCACGATGGTGCTGTCCTTTTTTGTTATGAACTTCCTTTTGTTTATACACCATTCAAGTTGTTTCCAGTTCTTGGCAATTATAAAAAAGCCTCTGTATCATTTATGTCTGAGTTTGCATAAACATAAGTTTTTAATAAAGTATTCTTCAGCAATAAAAAAATGAAGTATTGATACATGCCACATATAAGGTTCAACATGAATGAACCCTGAAAACAGTTTGCTAAATGAAAGAAGTCAGTTACAAAAGGCCTGGATAAATTTCTAAGACTGGGATTGCTGTTAAGTGTATGTTAAGTGTATGTTGACTTTATAACAAATTGCCAAACTGTGTTCCAAAGTTATGTACCATTTTACATTCCCAGCAGCAATGTATAAGAGTTCCAGTTGTTCCACATTCTTGCCACAACTTAATATTGTCCGTTTTTGTTTTAACCATTATAATACAAGGGGGACCCAAAACCCCCAGGAATTTATTTATAGAAAGAAAATAAAGCATATTTATTCTTGCATGTTTAAACTTCAGTCACCTTCAAAGTACTCTCCATTTGATATAATACACCTATTAAGATACTTTTTCCACTGCACAAAACAGTTTTTGAACTCATCCATTTTGATGACTTTTAGTGTTTCTGCCTTTTTTTTTTTGTTTCATCTCTTCCACATCAGTAAAAAGTTTCCTTTTGAGGATTTTTTTTTAATCTGTGGAAACAAAAAATGTCTTTTGGAGTGAGATGGGGTGAATAGGAAGGGTGTGGCATGGGGTTCATGCCATTTTTGGTCAAAAACTACTGAACACTCAATGTGGTGTGAGCAGGTGTGCTCATAGATCATCCATAATGAAATGGGCAAATGCCTTGAAAGAATCTCCAAAAAAATTCACTGAAGCTGAATGCAGCCTCTCATGACAACACTAGCTGGTATACTGATGCTGATAGGTTCCTAGAACACTTACCTAGCGGGAGAAGCCTGTACTACAAGGAACCCGCCCTACAAAAACATTCTAGTTTTTTTGGGGGAGTCCACCTTGTACTGTAAATATGATCTTTTTCAGATTGGCTTTTGCTTAGTAGTATTCATTTAAGGATCCTCCATGTCTTTTAAAGGCTTGATAGCTCTTTTTTTTTTTTAGTGCTGAATAATATTCCATTGTCTGGATGCACCATAGTTTATTTATCCATTCATCGTGAAGAACATCGTGTTTGCCTTCAA
The DNA here is from genome assembly GCA_963574415.1 of Tarsius wallacei. Lineage (NCBI taxonomy): Eukaryota > Metazoa > Chordata > Mammalia > Primates > Tarsiidae > Tarsius > Tarsius wallacei. The sequence goes on from CAUYQG010252616.1 coordinate 35,455, forward strand.
GATTTGTCAATCTGGATAAAGCTGCTATCAATGACTGTGTAGGTTTTTGTGCGGACATAAGTTTTCAACTCATTTATGTAAATACCAAGGAGAGTGATTGCTGGATCATATGGCAAAAGCTTATTTAGTTTTTTGGTAGATTTTTTTTTTAACATTGAGATTTTCAATCTAACTGGAATTTCTTTTTATGAAATGTATGAGGTAATTAAAATTTTCCCTGCAAAATAATAGGCATTTGTCCTGATACCATTTATTGCATCCATCTTTTCCTAGTAGTTAGAAAGCATCATCCAGAGACTAAATAATGCAAGGTAATTGTGTGAGCCTGGACAAGTTAGTTAACCTCTCTGTGCTCCAGATCTCCCACTTGACAAAAGGAGTCACAATAACTGCCCACAGCATTGGCATGACAGTAAAATAAGGTTATGGGCATGGAGACATTTGAAAAAGTAAAAAAATCGTGTACCCTGGATCCATGTGTGGGTAAGGACATCACGACACATTCTGAGGCTGATCGCCTCATCTGCTCTTCTGAAAAGCCATCCAGATCCACCAAATAATTCTCACACCATTGGTCACATTTGAAATGTAAATGCCAATGATCCATGTTTTAGGGAGACTTGAGTATGGTTTTCAGTAGAAGGGTAGAGAAAGTTAGTGGAGGAATGAATTGGAGGTAGCCATGAATGAAGTATCAGTCTGGGTGCACTTTGGTCCTGTAGACTTCAAGAGGACATAAATACCACTGTCAGACTGTGAGTTCCTTGAGGGCAAAGGGCTTGTGTCTAATTCATCTGAACAACCACAGAGGCTGACCAGTAAGTGTCCAGTAAAGTTCCATTAATTAAATAAATTAAATTCTCCCCATTGGGACTCACTGAGAAGAAGAAGGAAAAGAAGGTTAAGGAAAATGGAATCTTTTATCTGGTCTACCATTGCTTCAAACTATTCCTTACTCTTGCAAGCAATCCAACTTACAGCCATGTTACTGCCAAGAATAATTAGTGAAAATGAACCCCCACCCCCCACCCCCCCCCAGTAAATGGCATCCTTCTCGGTACAGTTGCCCTGTGCCTTATTGCAGTTCTGTAGCTGGGGAACAGGCTGAGAACCCTATGGGTTGACTCTGCAGCTTCAAAGGGAAGAATCAGAAATCCCGGCTTGCTGGACTCACGGGGTTCAGTGGGTTTTCCCTACAACAGTATTAGCTGGCATGCAGCAGGCAGGTCAATGATGCAGGCAGAGAAGGTGGGATCGTGCCCACCTGGGGAAAGAGAGCTCATGCTCTGCTAAGGAGGAGGCCGGATGTTGTGGTGCAGGATCCCCTTTGGGTCTTGGCTCCTACTTGTCAACCACTCATTAATTTATACGTTTATTATTGACATCTTCTTATCCATGACGTCTGGGATACAATAGATCCCCTAGCTTGATATTTCTGCTATTCCTCTGAAGAACTTTCCTCAGCTCCACAGACAGAGATTACCTCAGCAGCTGTGCTTCAAGACCCCAAGTGCATCACACACGCCAAGTATGGCCAAACATGGGCTTAAGAGGACAGGGTCTGTGGGTGCTGTCTCCTCTGGGCTCCTCTGACATTGGCCTCGTGGCTGGGGTTCTTCAGAATAAAGGTCTGGAGGAGCTGAGGCCGGCACCTGGGCCACTATAAGTGGTGGGCAGATACTGCAGAGGCTTAATCTTTGGACAGCCAATGTAGAATTCTCCTTTATGCAACTGGGTCACTGAATTAAGCAACTAGAATTTTTTTTTAATTGGTAGGTAAACATTCTGCTCTCAAGTTTTAATATGCAAAATTTAATTTAGTAGGAGCTAGGACTCTAGGTGTTTATATCGTTGCCTCTAGGGTACACAGCTCACAGCTGTCCCTCTGAGAAAACCTAATCTCTCTACCCTGCCTGCGTGATTGTCTGGGACAATTCTAGGACAAGAGTGGATTCCCAGTTACTGTTATTATCACCCCATGTAAATTAAAACTTAGGGAAGAGAAAATCATAAATTCTAGCTGAGATCTCTATATTACAGAACAATGTAAAGTTCTTGAGCTTAAAAAGTCTTTAGGAAAAGCATTCGAGGCTGGGCACAGTGGCTCATGTCTGTAATTTCAGCGTTTTGGGAGCCTGAGGCCTCAGGCTTGCTTGAGACTAGGTATTTGAGACCAGTCTTGGTAACATAGTGAGATCTAGTCTCTACAAAAAACAAACAGACCCAAAACTCCCTCAAAACTAGCTGGGCCTGGTGGTGCGTGCCTGTGGTCCTAGCTACTCTGGAGACTGAGGCGAGAGGATCTCTTGAACCCAGAAGTTCGAAGCTGCAGTAAGCTATGATCGCTCCACTGCACTCCGATCTGGTTGACAGAGCGAGATCCCGTCTCCAAAAAAGGCCCAAATTTAATAAACATGAGTTCGATTAATTTTGCGTAATTGAACCAAACTGAATTCAATGGAAGCTGACAGAGCTCCTATCCAAGACAGTACCTAATGCTGCCGGAGCACAAGGATATGAGCCGAATGAACCGCACTTGGCGTGGCTGGGTCACTGCACACTCCCGCAAGCGCAGAATGGGACGGAGGTGGGGGTTGTGGCGCGGCGGGCGGGGGCCAGGGCGCTCCCTCGTTGCCCCGCCCCGTCCCGCCCCGTCCTGCTTAAGCTGGAGGCATCGCCACCTAGGGGCATGCAGCGGCAGCGGCCACGAAACTGCACTGCCGGGGTTTCCAGCCGGGCCCTTTTCGCGGTCGGGCCCCAGCATGGCTGCCCCCAGGGCTGCGCGCCGGGCAGCCGCTGCGTTCTCTCTTTCCTGGCATCCCCCGACTCCTGTGCTCTCCTAGTCTTCCCCGGGCCACCCCAGCAGACATGTTTGCCAAGGCCTTTCGGGTCAAGTCCAACACGGCCATCAAGGGGTCGGACAGGTGAGGGAAGGAGCCTGCTCTGCTCACCTGGACACCCAGACAAATCTCGGGCCCGGCTGGCCCACAGCCCTCGCGGGGCTCGGCCAGTCATCCTGAGATGGAGGCCGAAGGGAACAGCCAGGAAAGGGACCCCAGGGGCAAGGGTGGGTTAGACACATTTTGAGGATGAGGATGGAGAGGGGGCCTGATTTATCTACCAGGCTGTCTTTTGGATATTCTAGTGAGTTTAAAAGAAATTGTAATTCAGTCAGCGTTTACTGACTGCAGACTATTTAAGGTATTGTGGAGGATGTAAAAATGAAGAGCCCCCCCAAAGAGCTTATAACCCCGTGGGAAAGGTAAATGGGGCACCAAGAATTAAAAGTATAGGAGGAAAAACGTCTAGTGATTATGTCTGGCAGGAGACGCGACTGGAAGCTCAGGTGGGAGGGAATAAGGCACATGTGGTAAGGAGAACTGTATTTGTTTAGAGTCTAAATGCAAACTGCATTTAGAATTTTGGAACTAATGTTCTATACTTGTAATTCTTGGTGTCTTGGTCTGTCTAGCTATTTAATCATAACCTGACAGGTTTACCAAGCATATGGGAGAAAAAAGTGGATCTGAGGACTAGGCATGAAGTTAGGAAGGCAGGGCTGAGCTTCTAATGTCAGGCTAACTTGGGTTGCCCACTGGGCCTCAGTGTCCCCATTTATAAAATGGAAAGATATACCCCATGACTGTGTGAAAATAGATGAGACACTGGATGAAAAAGATAACAGATAACAGAGTGTTTTAGAAGAGTGTGTGAGAAGAGCGCATCATAAGGCAGTCATTCTTTCCCTAGCGCTCATGATTTTGTAGTGAGTCTTTCAGGAATTCTTGATATTTATTAAAGTCTGTTCAGGCAGCATTCATGGCACTGGTGTGCTTTCTGCAGGAGAAAGCTTCGGGCTGATGTGACAGCTGCTTTCCCTACCCTTGGAACCGATCAAGTCTCTGAGTTAGTACCTGGAAAGGAAGAGCTCAACATTGTGAAGTTGTATGCTCACAAAGGGGATGCAGTGACCATGTATGTGAGTGGTGGTAACCCCGTCCTATTTGAACTGGAGAAAAATCTGTATCCGACAGGTATGGCAACAGAATGGAGATGGCCCTGGTTATAGTCCTTGCCTAACATCTGCTTCTGTTCCTTCCATTAACCTACCTCCCAGCAAACAGACACAAAATCTTTCCATACCATCCCTAAGGATCTTTGTGGACCTCGTGTTCCTGGAATTGGGTCTTTCAAGACCATAAACTGCTATGGGAGGGAGAATAAAGGGCTAACACAGAAAGAGAGGTTGGTTGCAAAGGGAAGTTCTGAGATGAGGGAACAATGGCTGATGAGTTTACATTGGGTTAACTAGGGATAGAGCAGAGGTCTTGATATGTTTCTTAAAACTATCCATAGCAGGATAATAAATGAGATACTGTGAAAGGAAGATAAGATAATAAATGAGATATTGTGATAGGAAAAAATCTGGGTTGATTAAGCTGTCTTGATGGTATACTTCAATCAGATGTCTCACAGGGATTTGTTTAGGCTCTGACTGGTTCACTAGTATTCTTTACTTTCTGTCTTTGTCACAAATCTCAGACATCCAGTCTGCTTTTCTGTTTTCTATAGCTGCTGATGTTACTTTGTCACTTGGGGCTTTTCAACCTCCAAAGTTGGCAGCAACAGTGTAATGCAGTCTCCTTAGGCCACTCCTGCCCCTATGCCCACTTCCCTGCTATACCTGAAGACAAACACAAAACCTAAGGGTTTTGCTGTGATTCACTGTGGAAGCAAAGGGAATAAAAATGATTAAACACCAGAAAGTTTCAAAATTTCTTAAAGCCTGGCCTTCTTTACTTTGGTTACTTGCTTCTGAAGTCCTTAATAAAAGCCTCATTCATTCTCTGCCCCCGCTTTTAACCACACTGTGGCCATTTTCTGCTGCAATCCAAGTGTCTCCAATTCTCTAGTTTCTTAGGTCTTTGCCCTCCTCAAAGATGAGACCTCTTTGGGCTTCCAGTCATAAGCTTTTCTCTAGCTTTGAATTTAGTTTCTTTTCTGTAGTCTAATTAAAATGACTATAGTGTTATGTATTTCCAATGTTCTAGGGCATTGACTTTTTGATAGTAAGTGTTTTCTGGGTCTCTTCTTGTATAGTGTACACGCTGTGGTCCTATCCTGATCTTCTACCAACCTTTACAACATGGCCTCTGGTACTCGAAAAACTGGTAGGGGGAGCAGGTAAGAGGATTTTCCTATATTCTAGTTATTGACTGAAATCTACTTAGTAAGGGTCAGCTTATTTATTTAACCCACGTCCTGTGCTCATGTAATTGAAAAATTGAATTTTTTTCCCCTGTGTGTGTGATGTCTCTCACTTGATTGGTTCCATGAGCTCTCTGTGCCTCTCTGACCTTGTTATAAGACTTAAATAAGAGACATATTGTGAAAGTACTTTGTGAACTACCTTATACTATACTTTAAATCAATAAGCTGAATTTAGGAAACCAGGACAAGATACATCATAGTTTTGCTTTCAGTGCTTTTGTTTGACCACTAGACCCCCAAGGGGAAAAGTTCTGATATTTGAGTTGCCATTTTTCATTTTTATTATGAATAACATAGTTGATACTTAATAAATGTTTCTTTGTCGAGTGAGTGAATAAATGATGAAGTAAAACATGGAGTTAGATGAAGGCAGAATGCAGATTGTAATGCTTTTGTTTTGTTTGCTGTAGATTTGATGCTGCCAGGACTAGTGATGCCCCCTGCTGGTCTGCCTCAGGTACAGAAAGGCGACCTCTGTGCCATTGCCTTGGTGGGGAACAGGTACTGTGCCAGGCAGCTGCGCCTTTGGGGGAAAAACTTAGGTAAAAAGGGATTGGAGGGGAATAACAACTTCCAAAGCACATAGACAAAGGATTGAAAGAAAATGTAGGTTCTTCTGGGAAAAGCAGAGAGTGGTCCATTGGGGGAATGGCAGTGCACCTGTGAGGGGTCAATGCCTCTAGGCTGGGTGTATTTGCTTCTGCTGCTTTTTCTTCTTTTAACGTGAAAAAAAAAAAAGATTTACAGAAGAGATGCAAAGATAGAGTTCTGACATACTCTTTAACCCAGTTTCCTTTAGTGGTAACATCTTATATAACCTTAATCTAGTTGTCACAACTAAGGAATTAACATTGGTAGGATACTGTTAACTGAACTACAGACCTTATTGATATTTCTCCACTGATGTCTTATTTCTGTTCAAGGATCCAGTCTAAGGTATCAAATTGCATTTAGTATCATGTCTTCTTAACCTCTTTATATGACTTTTTTGGGGTCTTTCCTTGTCTTTTATCATTTTCACATATTTCCCTATCATCTAGATAGTCATCCTTATCTCTTAATTATTTTTAATAACTTTATTGATATATAGTTTACATACCATATAATTCACCTTTTTAAACTGTGCAATTCAATTATTTTTCATGCATTTACAGGGTTGTTGAACCATTGCCCCATTGCTGCCTTTCTTTTTCTTTTTTTTAATGAGATGGGTTCTCACTATGTTGCCCAGTCTGGTCTCAAACTCCTGTCCATAAACAATCCTCCCATCTCAGCTTCCCACATAACTTTCTACTGCTTCTTTAAAAAAAAGAAAAATTAGGAAGTAATTGTATGAACATTGTTGAAAAGTCAAAAGCCCCCTTACTGCCTAATCTTTTTCTCCTAGAAGTAGCCATCATCTTGATGTGTATCCTAGCTGCCCTTGTTCAATAAATGTATACATGTGTGTAGAAAAATATGTGGTTTGTGTTTAAAAATACAAACAATTATATTGTACGAGGGGGGACTTAAACAAAAATGGAATTATTTTTTGGAGGACCAGCCCCTTGTAGTACAGGCTTCCCCTGCTAGTTGAGTGTTCTAGGAATCCATCAGCATCAGTGTCCTAGCTAACGTTGTAGTGAATTTTTTTGGAGATTCTTTCAACTCATTTGTTCATTTTGTGATGGGTGATTTACGAGTACACCTGCCCATACCTCGCTGAATTTTTGGTCGTTTTTGACCAAAGACAGCATGACCTCCATGCCCCACCCTCCTTATTTACCTGATCTCACCCTGAATGACTTCTTATTGTTTCCCTGAATGAAAAAAGTCCTCAAATGTTTTGCTGTTGTGGAAGAGTGAAACAAAAATAGCAGAAGCACTAAAAGGCATCAAAATGTACGAGTTCAAAAACCGTTTTGAGCAGTGGAAAAAGCATCTCTATAGGTGTATTGCATCAAACAGAGAGTACTTTGAAGGTGACTGACGTTTAAACATGTTAAGAATAAATATTCAATTTTTTATAAATAAATTCCAGGATTTGGGGGTCCTCCCTTGTTTATGTTTTTTTCTTTTTTCTGTTTGTTTACTTAATATAGTGTGGACATTTCCCATGTCAGTACACACAGGTTTGCCTAATTTTGTATCTGCTGCATGGTGATGGAAGATGTCTTCTCCTGGTGGACATTGAGGTTGCCTCCAATTTGTCTCTGTTACAAAAAATATCTTATTGATGCTACTGGGGGCACTGGTGCCAATATTTTTCTAGATTAGATACTAAAATGCAGAACTGTCAGGCTGAAGATCTTGTCTATTTTCTGTTTCCCTACAAAAAAGTTGTATCCGTTTTCACTCCTACCTATATCCAGAACCTATTTCTCTACACTCACCAACACTGTATATGATGGGTCATTTTCATTTGTGTCATCCTAGTGAGTGAAAGATGATGTCTCATTATTATTATTATTTATTTTTTATTATTTATTTTTTGGAGGTGAAGTCTCACTGTGTCACCCAGGCTGGACTACAGTGGCACACTCATGGCCACCCCAGCATCAATCTGCTGGACTTCGGCGATCCTTCCGCCTTATCCTTCCAAGTTGCTGGAACTCCAGGCACGCACTATCGTGCCCGGCTAATTTTTGATTTATTGTAGAGACGAGGTCTCATCAAGTCACCCTGACTGGTCTTGAACCTGCGGGCTCAAGCAATCCACTCACCTGGCCTCCCAAAGTGCTGGGATTACAGGCTGAGCCACCGAGCCCGGCCTATTATTATTATTTTTCATGGAGATGACTAAGGCGGACTTGTTATTTTAATCATTTCTTTGAGTAAGAAGGAAAGAGAGATTATAAGCATGAGAAGGGTCAATGTTTAAAAATCTTGTCTTAGCTACTCATATTCTTCTATTTTCCTTGAACCTTTTGGAATCAAACATCTAAAAACTTATTTTCTTGTGGCAGAAATTACAGTTGAAAAGAACGGTGGTATCATTATTCCTTTCCACCCCCCAATATTCTATCCAAGATGAGAGGAAACTATGTAAATGGATATTTGGCCTGTGCATTTTAGCCTTTAGAATGTAGATGGGGATGGAGCTGGGGATGGTTTGTGGTGGCATAAGGGAGTTGTTAAAAATGCAAGTCACATTCAAGAATAGAGTTCTCGAACCATTGACTTTTTCAGAGGTAGGAAAAAAACTCTTTTAAGAACTGGGAAAGTAGTCAGTTGAGTTTCTGTGGTGGGAAATGACCTATGGACACAATAAGTAGAGCCCCCAGGTATAGTAAATGTTTAGGTTCAAGTGTTGGGAACTCTGCCCTTGACTCTTCTCCCTCGGACCCAGGCTACTGTGCCAGACTTATGTGTCCCCCTCTGCTTTCCAGCTGGCACCTGTCCTTACAGGCAATAGTGATCAATGCTTGAATATCACTGGGCTGACAGATTTCTCAGTTGGATTTTGGGAGTTTTTGTAGTTGTGTTTGTTTTTGGTATCCTGGGAACAGCCAGCTCTAGGATACATAGTTACACAGAGCAAGCCTGGTTGTAAAGAGTCAGTTGAGAAGCAACCTTTCTGTTGGCCCCACTGTTTATCTCTTCTCTTTTCCCCAGGGCATCCCTCAGCCTAATTTGTAGCAAATGAATTGCCTGCCCTCTAAACTTCCTTCTAGGATGGCTGTGACTTATTTAAGATAACTTACATTTTTGAAATTAAAGAAGCAGAACTTTAAATATTCTTCTAAGTCTCTCCTGGGTTTAATTTTTAATAGGAGTAAAACAAAGGCAGTGATAACAGCAGAGGATTTACTTACACAGAGGGGTGATGTTTGGTCAAGGGATTTTGGAAAGGAATATTTATAGGTAATTTGAAGTAAACTGAGACTAGACTGAGTTTAGTTTTGAGATACAAGAGGATCTTCATATTGGTAATGGTGCTTTTGCCACATGTGTGGAAGATGGTCCTAGCATGTGCCCTCCTGCAGACCTCCTCTGACCCTGGTCTCTGGCTTCCTTCTTTTAGAGCTCCCATAGCAATTGGAGTTGCTGTCATGTCTACAGCTGAGATGCTGTCTTCAGGCCTGAAGGGCAGGGGCTTCTCTGTGCTCCACACTTACAAGGACCACTTATGGTGGGTACAGAGTTTCTTCTATTTACAGAGGGCCAGAGTGGGTGGGTAGAGTTTGGGGCCTGAGATTCAGAAGGGAAAGTTTTGGTCCCAGCCACATCCTTAGGCAAGCTGCTGATCCTAGACTTTCATTTCCTTGCCAAATATGGAGAAAATATTTTTTTCCTGTTTAGATAAGAAATTAGAGAGAACTTTATTTTCTAAGTGAATTATAGAATCCTAGACCTGAAAGAAGACCTTGGGGATTGTCTGCTCTGCCCCTCACTATAGTGATATTCATTTTTTATAGCTCTGGTCAATCCAGCCTTAACTACCCTACACGTTTTAGGCATCATCTGGTCCCATGATGGGTGCTTCTCAATCCTCAGTTACCTGGATAATAACCTGATTACTTTTATGTTATTTAAATTCCACATTTCAAGCCAGGTTCGGTGGCTCAGCCTGTAATCCCACGCTTTGGGAGGCTGAGGTAAGTGGATTGCCTGAGCCCGTGGGTTCGAGACCCGCCTGGGCAACTTGGCGAGACCTCATCTCTACAATAAATTAAAAAATTAGCCGGGCGTGGTAGCGCTCGCCTGTAGTTCCAGCCACTTGGAAGGCTGAGCCGAAGGATCGCCGGAGCCCAGCAGGTCGAGGCTGCGGTGGCCAGGAGTGGCCACTGCTCTCCAGTCTGGGCAACAGAGTGAGACTCCAACTCAAAAAAAAAAAAAATTCCACATTTCAGACTCCTTCTCATTATGGGAGTAACACATTCTGATTGTAAGTGTTGCTTTCTTGAGACATGTACCAGTTTATTTTCGGTTATTTTCTTATCGTTTTACTGAAATAATAAACAATGCTTTATTCAAAAGCAAAGTACCTAGTATTTTAGCTAAGTGCTCTGGCCTATTGGTATAGATTTATCTTTGTAATTTTCAGCCCAATCTTAGGATTATTTATTTTACAAGTATTGGCCACGCCTTACTTTGCTGGAGACACAACTTCATTAGCCTGTTTTTTGTTTTGTTTTGAGCAGATATTTGGGGGCTGATGACTGATTTTCTAGCACCTTGGTTTCTAACTATCAGTCTGGGCAACAGTAGTCAAGGTCATGTTGTCTAAATTGTTTTATCAGCAGCTGCCTCAGTTTCTTCCCAGCACTTGAAAAAAGTATTTATGGCGTTAACCAGACCAGAATAACCTAAACATACACTTTGGCCTTACTGTTAACAATCCTAATAAGCCTTGCTGCAGTTATTAGTTAAAACTTGGTTTAATTCACATAATCTTGGCTAAGATAAAACCTTTTAGCACTCTGCATGTTCTGCCATGTGACATTGCTGTTTTTCCTGTTGTCCCAAGGCTTAGTGGCATAAAGCAATGATAATCTCTATTCTGCAAGTTAGATTGCATTTTATTTAATACAGAAGCTGCTGATTTTGCAATGCTTGAGCAGTCCAAGTGTTTGTGTTTCATTACGTGCATTGAGCTCTGGGTTTGTATTTCACCAAACTGGTACAACAGAGGCATTTGTGATCTTAATGTAGTTATTAAATTCAAAACGGTTTTATTATTAATTCAGATGAAGGGAACATTTTGAGAGACTTATCTTAAACTGTTTTTTCTTTAGTCTTTTTCTAAACTAAGATGTCTGTTAATATTATTATTCTTTTGGGATAGGGAAGAGGCAAGACTTATTCTCTTCATTTCAGAGATGAGGAACCTGAGGCATGGAATGTTTCTGGGCCCAGAATTGAAAGTGGGGTTGAGATGAGAGCATGGGCTCTCTGCTCTCTCTTGAACATTCCTGCCTGTGGGCTCTTGCTGTCTCTGAACTCCCTGCTGACTCTTCCCTGACCAGGGATGGAGAGTGTTGTGGCTGCTGTGTGATATTTCTCTCTTTTTTTTTTGAGTTGGAGTCTCACTCTGTCGCCCAGACTGGAGTGCAGCGGCCACTCCCGGCCACCGCAGCCTCAACCTGCTGG
>CAUYQG010252634.1:0-11461 GCA_963574415.1 Tarsius wallacei
CGTGCTTGAGGAAACACCTGGTGGGTGGGGGACGCCCTCCACCCACCTCGCCTTGTGTTCATGTAAATGTCTTGTGATTTAATTGGAATTGTCCTTCCTCATACCAGAGGGTGGGGGACGCCCCTCATCCACCCGGCTTTGCGTTCACGTGAAAGTCTTGTGATTTAGCCCGTGAAAATTTAGGATAAAAGGAGCATGGAAACCTCCATTAAATGACTTCTGCTCAATCCGTTTGAACAGTGGTCCATTCTTTTTCTTTCTCTCTCTCTATATATCTCTCTCCTGCAGAATCGGCTCCTGCACTAGACGGGAGTTCAGTGTATCGGCTCCTGCACTAGACAGGAGTCTAATCCCTTTGTTCCCCAGGAATAATCGCTGATGCCACCACACCTTTCAGGGACACTCTAAATCTCTCCACGGGGATTAGTCCCCCGCAGAAAGTGAGGGCCCAGGAGGCGCTTCATTTCATGAAACATAGGCCCTAAGTCTCTCACCCAGCAGAACTTTTATTAGTACAAAATGAAGTAGTTAAGTAAGCCTTCAAGGACAAAGTACAGACAGTGCAAAGAAATCTCCCTGTTATGATCTTAGAAAGCTTTTGCAATAAAGCATGACTGTTTACAGGATATAGTGTAGCTGCTTGCAAGACAGTGTATGAGTTTTTATCTAATCCAACAAAACAGACACTGCACTTTTACAACTTGCCTCATCAGACATGTTATCTGGTTTTGCCATTATATGCATTATTGGCTGTTTGTGACTTTGCATGTATGCCAAGTATGCTTTCAGCAGAGTTAGCAGGGCAGGTTCTCCAACAGTCTAAGGTGTTTGGATCTTGATAGATCAGTGATAATTGGTCTGTAACACTCAACACTAGAATGATATGGGATGGCTTTGCAACTGCATTTTTAGGTATGACATGGGCAGGCATGAGTACCTGAGAGATGTATAGGGTTGGAACTTCAGAAGTCTTTGTGTTTTGGAAGACATTGAGATTTTTACAGTCCAATGGCTTCTCATAGGTTAAATTAGGGCCTTCTTCAAAACCTGCTTTCCGACTTCCTCTGTCTTCTGAGTCACTCCTGCCTCTCAATGTATCCACAATGAAAAGGGCTTTCGTTGTTTGTTGGTTTTTTTTTTTAGTGGAGCCTCACTCTGCTCCAAGACTGAAGTGCAGTGGCATGATCATGGCCACCACAGCCTCCTCCTGCTGGGATCAGGCAATCCTTCTGTCTCAGGCTTCCAAGTAGCTGAAATCACAGGCATGCACCATCATGCCCAGCTATTTTTTTTTTAAAGAGGTATTGCCATTTTGTCCATGTTGGTCTCAAACCCCTGACCTCAGAAAGTCCTCTTACCTCCACCTCACAAAGTGCTGGGATTACAGGCATGAGCCACAGTTCCTGGCATTAAAAGTGCATTGAAATGATCAAGGGCTAATCAAATCTAAAGTAAAATGCTTATTATGAAAGTTGTTGTGTCTGCCGTCTGGTTTTCAAACTTACTGGCTGCTTAAGGTTCCTCCTTTTTGGGTCCTTCAAATATCTTAGTGACATTCCCACAAAACAAATCTGATACCCAGAGACACACTTGCGTTTTTTGTTTTGTTGTGTTTTTTGAGTCAGAGTCTCACTCTGTTGCCCAGGCCAGAGTGCAGTGACATGCTCATGGCCACTGCAGCCTTGAACTGCTGGGCTCAAGCAATTCTTCTACCTCAGCCTTCCAAGTAGCTGGAAACATAAGCATGGGCCGCCATGCTCAGCAATTTTTTTTTTTTTTGAGTTTGCGATAACTCTGTTGACCATGCTGGAGTACATTGGAACACTCCCGGCCACCGCGGCCTCAAACTGCTGGGCTTAGGCGATTCTTCTACCTACAACTTCCAAGTAGCTGGGACTACAGATGCACGCCACCACATCCAGCTAAATTTTTGTGACTTATTGTAGAGACAAGATCTCACCAACTTGCCCAGGCTACTCTTGAAGCTCCGGGCTCAGGCAATACTCTCACATCCGCCTCCCAAAGTGCTGGGATTACAGGCTGAGACACCGTGCCTGACCTATTTTTTTATTTATTGTAGAGATGAGGTCTTGCCATGTGCTCAGGCATTCCTCTCATCTTGGCCTCCCAAAATGCAGGATTATAGACGTGAGACACCGCATCCAGCCTCATATTGTTAAAAAGTTATTTAAGTTACTTTTCCATACTTGTGTGATTTGTTTTATTATAAAGTTGTGAATACACTGAATACATAGTTTATAATTTTCTTTGTGTATAAAACTTCAATCTTATATGATAACATTGTTCTGCTATTACTGACTTTTGATACAAATTCTTGTTGACATTTGCATAGTACTACAGATGTGGTTCGACACAATATTCACTGAGATTATGTTACGTCTTTGCAATAATTTGGGTAGATCAGACATTGTAAAATATTCACATGGGTCTAGACGTTGTGTGTTGTTTATACCCAGATCATATATACTTTTGCTACTATTGCGAATGACTTTTTTTTCACTTGAACTTTTTATTATTTTTAGGTTTTGGCAGATAGAAAAGCAGCTACTTTAAAATATTTCTTCTTTTGATTCCTTACTGAACTCTTATTATTCCTAATGTTTTCATTGATTCTTGTAGGTTTTCTAGGCAAGCAGTCAGAACACTTGCAAGCAAGTATTACTCAGAGAAAAAGTATGGACTTTGGATTTGAACAGAGTCGGGTTTTTATCTGGATTTTGCACTTATTTTGTGAACTTGGACAAGTTTCTTAACCTCTCTGAGGTTCCTTTTCCATTTGCTTATAAAAATTAATAATAACTACTCATATAGGAAAATATCCTAGTGCTATATAGTAGGTGCCTGACATAGGTTAGCAAATGATATTCAACTTTTTATATGTTTCTCTGTTTTCTTTGGGCCATTAACATTTTCTCACTTGTCTCATTTGTCCCCTTTCTCTTTATACCTGTCTTTGTCTAAATGAGTGTTTTGTTTGACTCTAGTTTAGACAAAATTTCATAATTTAATGAAGATGGACTTTGTTGGTGGTGTTTACTATTTAACAATCATATATTTACTGAAAAACCAACCATCTGTAATATATATTACTTTTTTCTTTAAATTATTATATTAACCTACCACCTGAAGAAAACAGAGTTAACTTTTAGATAAACATATGTACATATGTGTGTATCTGAAACATATAGGAATATAATGACTCACACAACTCAGAACATTTATTATAAGCACAATTGATTGTAGAATTGAATTCCTTTAATTCTCAGGTATTGGCTTCCTGGCATAAAATAATTCCTATGCAGGAAGTAGGCAAAAGTGTCAATATCAGCACTTCATCCTTGACCAGAGACTAGCTTCAGAGAAGAACAGAGAATTAACAACAAAACAAAGAGCAGAGTTGCTGTCTGTTGGCAAAAGTGCTAAAAAATGTCCAAGTCCCAAGTGAGTTTTAGATTTATATGCTGATTTACCAATTGTCTTTATGTGGATTTGAGGAGGTTTGGTAATACTTATATTTAAAAGAATAACATGTTTGTTCTGTATTTATGAGGACTACTCTCTTCCAGACAGAGCTTACATAGCTAAGTGTTAGAATTCAGTTTTAAAAAAGGAGACTAAACATCAACTCCACAGCCAAATTGCAATAGAAATGTGTGAATCATATGGTTATACAGATAGCTTCAAGTTAGACCACAGATTATAATCCATGAGTTTCTAAGTAGTTAATAAATCGAGGAGGAAACTTGTCTCTAATGCAGTCATGTATTACTTAACAACGGACATAAATCCCAAGAAATGTGGCATAAGACGTTGCTAAACAATTGGTTTAGGCCAAGCACGATGGCTCAAGTCTCTAATCCCAGCATTTTTGGAGACAAAGGTAAGAGGATTGCCTGAGCTCAGGTATTCAAGACCAGACTGGGCAACTTGGTGAGATCTCATCTCTACAATAAATCAAAAAATTAGCCAGGAATGGTGGCACATGCCTGTAGTTCCAGCTACCTGGAAGGCTGAGGCAGCGGTAGCCATGAGCATGCCACTGCACTCCAGCCTGGGTGGCAGAGTTAGACTCCGACTCAAAAAAAAAAAAGGAAAGAAAAGAAAGAGAAAAAGAAATTGTCATTTATCTGCATAATATATTCCAGTAAGTAGGAATTAGGAAAAATGTTCTATTACAAGGCTAACATTCATTCAAGGATATGGCTGTGGGTTTAATCTGGGAGGAGTGGCAGCTACCAGAACCTATTCAGAAGAGCTTTTCCAAGATGCGATGTTGGCAAATATCAGCAACATAGTATCAGTAGGTAAGCTCAGTCTCTCTGGGTAATGAAGGAGACCAATTGCCCTAGTTTTTTTCAGTGCTAAAAGGGGTGGGGCCTCACAAATTCTTTACTTTTTGGACTTGAATTTATGCATCATAAACGTTTAGTATCTTTCTGGTTTCTAAAAGTGTGTGTTTGTATCACCTCTAAAGCGTAAGGCCTTTATTTAGCCAAGAAGCAAATTATTCTTCCCATTAAGGTAAACTTTGCCATTTTTCAGTGGTCTTGAAGCCTGAGAATTTGGGTACATGGATCTCTAAATTTTTCTTACATATGGTATCAAGTTACTAAAACTGATGCATTCTTCTGTTGGAGCAAGGAAAACCATGGATGATAGAGGAAGAAATCCAGAGTCAGATGCATCCAGATTAGTGAAAAAACAGCACTAGCCAGGTGCAGCAGCTTACATCTATAATCCCAGCACTTTGAGAGGCTGAGGCAAGAGGATTGCTTGGGCCCAGGGGTTCAAATCCACCCTGGGCAACATAGCAAGACCTCATCTGTATAAAAATTTAAAAAATTAGCCAGACATGGTGACACATGCCTGTAGTCCCAGCTACTTGGGAGGCTGCGGTAGATGCATCACCTAAGCCTCTGAGTTTGAGGCTGCAGTGAGCCTTGATCATGTCACTGAACTCCAGTCTGGGCAATAGAGTGAGACTCTGACTCAAATATGAATAAATAAGTAAACAAACAAATCAATAGATAACATATAGCTGGATGGGAGAATTGTAAGTAACATCTCAGATGGGTCAGAAATGGGAGGCACCTCTGAAATGTTGTTTGGAGAAATCTTTTTGAAGTTCTTAAGCTCTTATTGAAGAATGAAGTTCTGATGGAATTACAGTTGATGTAAGTTCCCTACATACTTTAATATTGCCTCCACTTTTTAATTTTTCCATGTTAGAACTCCTTTGCTTGGCTTTTGAAAGATGATGTGTTCTTCTTTTATGTTCTTTGACAAATCCCTCTCTGGCATTCTTTGGGACTTCCTTTCCTTGTTGTGTTTCTCCCTGGCATCTTTAGTTTACTAGCTTTACCTTGACTCCATCCCTCTAATCCATGGTTCTGCCTCCCTTTTCTTATACTCTCATGTATTCATAAATTTCCCTCCCTCATCATTTTGTGTGTATCCCATACCTCTCGTAGTTTTTTCTAACTTTTTTCTTCTTCCCCCTTATAAGTGTCTCAGACTTTCATTCTCTACCTTCTGTCTCATTTTCTCTCCTCTCCTTGGCCTTTGCTATGAAATTCTGCCCCTTCTATTGCATGATCACCATGGAATAATTGGTCTCCTTTCTGGAAGATACATGGCAAGTCAATGATCATACTGATGGGCATCAAGAAAATCAAAGCAAACTCGAACCTACAAAGAATCTCCACAAATATCATACATTTGGGAAAATATTGTCTCATCTGACCTCAAACCTTCATTTCCCTTTAACGCAAAGACCTCATACATTTAAAACACTTGGGAAACATCTGGAACCTAATTTAGTGCACATTATTCAAAATAGAAGCAATGAAAGAAGTGAAGATGAATTTAATGGTTATGACAATTTTTTCATTATCCTGGGCATGAGAAAATTCCTACTGGAAAGCAGTATAGCACATATGATGTGTGTGAGAAGGCATTCAGTAATAATTCAAAACTCATTAAATATTGGAAAATTCAAAAAGAAAAGAAGCATTATGGTGACTGTGGGAAAGCCTTTTCCCAAAAGTCAGACCTCATGAAGCATCAAAGAATGCACACAGGAGAGAAATCCTGTGGATGCAGTAAATGTCAGAAAGCCTTCAGCCAGAAGTCCCTGCTCATTTTACACCAGAGAACCCATACAGGAGAAAAGTCTTATGAGTGCCAGAAATGGGGGAAAGCTTTTACTGGTAAGTCAGGCTTTAATAAACATCAAATAACTCAACAATAGAGAAATGTGAAATATGTGAGAAAGGTTTCCTTTATAAGTCACAACTTATATTACATCAAAGAGTTCATACAGGAGAGAAACCCTATGGTTGCAGCGAATGTCCAGGCTGTTTGTGAACTTGTGGGCTCAGGCAATATTCTCGCTTTGGGCTCCCAGAGTGCTGGGATTACAGGCTTGAGCCAAATAGCCCAGCTGGCCTTAAGGCACATTTGATTAGTCTCTGTCATTGTTCACTGCTGCTGTTGCAGCTGGAGTGACCTTGGACTGAGAGAGAGAGTCCAGGCCAGAGCTGAGAAGAGTAGACACAATAAAGTGACAGAATGGCACAAAGACCTCAGGTCCTCATCCCATCATCTTAGTTGCAAGCAAAGGACTGCAGCCTTGATGGCATAGCCAGGGAAAGAAGAGTGCTAAACTAAAATGTAATTGGAGACCAGGCCTGAGAAATTCCTGAGCAAACAGGATGAGTTAGGTTTTTAAATAGCCTTAACTTTGCTTCACCTGCAAACCTAAGAGTCTCTTGAGTCATTTTGTGTATATGCTCTGGTTAGGGAAAAATAAAACTTAATCCCAGCCAATGAAGTGCAGACATCTAACATACTATCATGTCATCAGGGTCTTTCCAACATGGCAAATCAAAAAATCAGGTTCATGGCCAGGCGCGGTGGCTCAAGTCTGTAATTCCAGCACTTTGGGGGACCGAGGTGAGAGGATTGCCTGAGCCCATGGTTTTGAGACCAGTCTGGACAAAGTGGCAAGACCTTGTCTCCACAATAAAAAATAAAAATAAAAAGTCAATTATCCGGGCATGGAGGCACATGCGTGTGGTTCTAGCAGCATGGATGGGTGAGGCAGAAGGATAACCTGAGCCCATCAGATCGAGGTGCATGTCACTGCACTCCAGTCTGGGCGACAAAGAGTGAGACTTTAACTCGATCATTAAGTTATATTTTGAAAGAAACAATGACATAAGCTGACAAGGTTCTTATGTCCTAAAAATACACAAGCTTGACAAGGTCCTTGTGTTTCTGAACTTGCTCCAACAAGAACTTGGTCAGTGTTTTCTTCTCTAGTTATTTGTCCCTGAAAATGTTGATTTAGTAAAATTCAGGTGGTGTGACCTCTAGTCTGCAGAGGTTAGATGTAGCCTGCTTCAATGATAACTTTATTCAAAACTTCAAAAACCACAGATGTTAACGGTTTGGCTTAGACTCACAAAAAACAAAGATGTTAATGCTATAATAAGTTTGCCAAAACCATCACAAACATTAACCTTTTTCCCAGCTCATGCTAACATTAAGATATTTCTTGTTTATATAGTTTTGCCCTATATAAAAAACATGCTGTAAAAATAAACTTGCTCTCACCTATTGAGGTGAGAGAACTCCCAATCCCGCTGTTCTTTGTCTTTCTTTTCTCATTCCCTCCCCCCACCTCAGGACCTGCTATATGGAGGCGGTACCTCCGCAGTATTTCTCATCTACCCTATCAATCTTGCCTCTAAACCTTCCAGCGCAGGTGCTTTAAACTTCTTTTGGTTTGATGCTTCCTGATTCAGGAGTCACTGCTCAGATAAACTCTAGAGAAGGGTTCTCGAAGCCCTGGGACGTGGACCCGTACCGGTTCTAACCTGTCAGGAACCAGGCTGCACAAGAGGGACTGAGAGACGGGCAATCTGAACTCTGTTTTGGGTCATATCAATCGCATTAGTTGCTCCTAGGATCGCGGACCTGGTGGTGAACAGCCCATGCCTGGGATCTGGGGTTGCATGCTCTCTCTGAGAATCTAGTGCCTGATGATCCGACCCCGTAGCCATCCTTGGAAAACTGTCTCCCACGAACCCAGTCCCTGATGACAAAATGTTTGGGGATCGCTGCTCCAGAGAATTGTACTGCACTCGGGGTTTTGTTTTTACACCAGCCATCCTCGGTTAGTGACACAGAAACTGTCCTTTCCCTTTTGTACGGCATATCTTCAAAGATGGCCGCCCCGAAGGTGCGGCGGCACAGGGCGCAGACATATTACATCCTAGGATGCTGTCGGAGTCCATTACCCGATCTCCGGAGAAACTTGTCAGACTCTCGTGAGCCACCGTAGGCAGATGCCAATTCCGGGTTTAAAGGCAGGAAGCGGAAGAATTCTTGGAATTTACACCGAGCCGCCTGAGGGGTCCGGAGGAACTCGGTACAGTGTGGGAGTCTCTAGGTGGAGTAGATTAAGTGGACAGAGAGGATTTGTGGGCTCCGTGGGGAGAGCTGGTGGTCGGGAATGGTGGATGTGACCTTGTGTCCCTTTGCGGTCGCGCGTAGGAGAGCCCTGGGTCAGGAGCTAAAGGTGTGTAGAGTTCAACGCCTGAGAATTCTGGTGTCAGAGTTTGGGGTCTTTGCGGGTCCCACTGTCACTAGAGCTCAGCGAGGGAGAACTCTAGGGGGAAGTGGTATTTGTCCACGAAAGCGGTGTTTGGAGTCCGTATGGGGAGCGGTCATGAGGCCAGGGGTGATGGTAGCACGAGTGTGTCTGCTGTGCGTTTTGGGGTTAATGGGGGTTGTATGTTAAGTGTATGGGGAGTGTCCAGACGTATGGGGTCCAGAGACTTGTAAAATTTGGCGTCTGTACGCCCAGCGGTCCTTGCTTGAACTCTGCTGGAAACATACTTGGCATACGTGGAAAGTCACAAGCAGCCAAGAATGCCTATAATGGTAAAGCCATGTATGCTAAGGCAAGTCCTAAAAGTGTAGTGTCTATGGTGTTAGAATAGATAAAACGTTATACATTGTCTTGCAAGCAGCTGCACTATATCTTGTAAACAGTCACGCTTTTCCACAAAAGCTTTCTAAGATCAAAACAGGGAGTTTTCTTTGCACTGTCTGTACTTTGTCCTGAAGCCTTACTTAACTACGTCATATTGTACTAATAAACGTCTAAGAAACTCGGTAAGAAACTCAAGGCCCTTGTTCCATGACACAGAGTGCCTTCTGGTCCCCCACTTTCTAACATAAAAGTTTTGCGAATTGTGTTATACTATGCTGTTCCTCTTTCAGGATCCTTTATCACCCAGCTGCGCAGGATACAGCCCTTCTGATTTTAGGTTATGCAAAAGAACAAAAGTTTAAAAATAAATGTTTAGTCTGTCACTTCATTCTACTCATGTTTTTATACATAGGTTATAAATTGATTCCTTTCTCTTTTCTAGTTAGGCATTTTTGTCATCTGTCAATAATTTTACCCAAGTTGTGATCATATGCACTGTGGAGTAAGAAGAACCTGCTTCTGCCTCTAAGTTGGGTAGGTTAACCATTGAGAAATTTTTATCATTTGTGAAAAAAAAGCTGTCATAATTCCTATTTTATAGTATTGTTGTGAAGATTAATTGAGCAAATGTTTGGGTTTTGTTCTGTTGTGTTTTAGTCAGAGTCTCTGTCACCCAGGCTGAAGTGCAGTGGCATAATCACAGCTCACTACAACTTCGACCTCCTAGGCTCACGTGATCCTTCTGCCTCAGTATCCACCTGGGACTACAGGTGTGTGCCACAATGCCTAGTTTTTAAAATTTATCCGTAGAGATGAGGTCTTGCTATGGTGGCCAATCTGATCCTAAATTCCTGGGCACAAGCAGTTCTGCCATGCCCTCCAAAAGTGATGCGACTAGAGGTATGAGGCATGGCGCCTGACCCAAATCTTTATCTTTTTCCAAAAGATATTTAGGATGGGATGTGTCTGTGTGTTTCTGTGTGTGTGTGTATAATAAGCTTAAGGAAATAGCCATTCCACTTTTAGGCTGTCGCAAATTTATAATGAACAATACTGCACTTCATGATATGTTTTTCCAGTATCTGCTTATTAATAGATCATCATATGGCTTTTCTCCTTAGACCTATTAATTTTTTACTGGATACTGTTGGCTGCCAACTTGAGATCCATACTCCTTTTACTTGTTATGAAAATTCCTATTTTATTTAGTTAGCTGTCCATCTTGGATATGACCTTAACCTCAGTTCAGTAGAAAATCCAGAATAGTCTTACCAATCAGGGCAATTTCACTGTCACTTTGATTTTTCTTGCCATGTTCCTTCCAGTCATGAGCATTTGGTGGAATTAAGATGTATTAGGTCTGATAGAAATTCTTCTATGAACTTCTGGGAATTCTGGGAAATGTTTGGGTCCTGAATTTTTCTTTTCTTTTTTTTTTCTTTTTGAATAGAAGTCTCACTCTGTTGCTCAGGCTGGAGTGCAGTGGTATGTTCATGGCCACCACAGCCTCAACCTGCTGGGTTCAGGTGATTCTTCAGCCTCAACCTTCCAAGTAGCTGGAACCACAGGTGTGCATCACCACACCTGACTCATTTTTAAAAAATTTTTTTGTAGAGATGAGGTCTCACCATTTGCCCTGGCTGGTCTCGAAATTGTGGGCTCAGGTAGGCCTCTCACCACTGCCTGCCAAAGTTTTGGGTGACAGGTGTGAGTCAACACACCTGGCTCCTGGATTTTTCAACTTTAGAGTTTTCAGCTTCAGCCCATTCATGCGTGACTGTCTCTTCTCTCTCTTGGCTGATTCCATAGAGTTCTGCATTTGGGTATGTACTACTCCACTTGGACTGGTCCTGCAAGGAGACTAGAATGAAGGGGCAGGACTGGAACAAAGCTGTCTCAGGATTGGAGATGGGGGAGGGATGCATGTTTCTAGTGTGTTTACCAATAGGTTAGAAAATGCATTGGAGATAAGTTCTCCGGGTGTGTAGGATACAGGGAGCTAGAGTCCTTGAGAATGACTTGCTGGGTTGAAAACAACATTCCAGTTGACTTCACAGTGTTGGTGTCCCCACAGCTAGATTCTAGTGTGGCTCCAGGGCTTGGCTCTCCAGGAGTCTGTACTCTGATCTAGCTAGCTCTGGGGCAGAGAATGGGGCTTCCTTTGCATTCTTGCTCTTGTGGATGGAGCTGGCTTGTCGTGCACAATGAACACTACATGAGGCGATGATAGCGGCACTGATTTTGCAGCTGTGACTGTATGACCACCCCACTGGAAAGAAAATTCTGAAAGTGATTGGGAGAGAGAGCAAGTTTGTATTGTAAGGCTGTTGTGAGAGGCAATTGTCACAACGGAGAGACCCAGATGTGGATTTGAATTCCCACCTAATTAGGAAGAATGTTAACCTGGGCAGAACACTTCACCTCACCAAACCATGGCTC
>CAUYQG010252637.1:0-14812 GCA_963574415.1 Tarsius wallacei
GTCTGAGCAGCGTCCCAGGGTGCTCGTATCGGTCAGGGCAGAGCCCGAAGGTCCACTAGCCAAACTCTCTTCTTTGCAGGACTGTGCACTCCACACACCGGCTCGAGGAGTCAGACTCAGGCGAGGGAAGGCTGTGTGAACTGGAAGCCACAGCCGCATCCCTACTGCTAACAGCTACTTCACAGGAGATGGTGAGCATCCCAAGACTGGAATGAGAATGGGCCTTTGGGGCCATAAAAGCCCTGCACTCATCACAGGGGTCTGTGTCTGCCCAGTATCCCAGCAGCTTAGGACGGACCAAGGACACTCAGAGAGCCCAAAAGTGCACACAGAAGTGGCACATCCCAGGCCCATAACCTAGACTTGACCATGCCCACTCGTGCAAGTATTTGGGCCTCCCAGAACCTAATGGCTCGTGGTTGAGAGGCCATCGGAACCTGCCCGCCCCTCTCATCTTCTCACCATTCACTTACCGGAAGCTGCAGATGAGACATGAGGGGCCAGGCACCTCGTGACCATTGACCGCCTGATAGCTGAAGACAGAGAATAATTCTGCTGAAAGGCGCACGAGCTCAGTTCAGACATCCTGGAGAGTACACTTACTATCCACAAGGTATGCTCTGGGTTGCGAGGCTTCAGTGATAAGGGAGCCAGGGAGGGGCACAGGGCCCCAACAGAAGCCAGAGGAAGGTGGAGGGCATTTGGCTGCACCTTGATAGGGATGACCCCCAGAGCTCAGCCTGGAAGGGCGCATGAGATTTGCTGAGACATTTGCATGAGACATGCTTATGTCGGGCAGGGAAATGGCATGGGCAAACACACAGAGGGTGACTTAGCTCGCCTAGACACATGGCACACAAGGACAAACATCCCAACATGCTTCCATAGGTCCCAGGAGCCTCGCATCCGGGCTGATGACCTCAAGTCAAAAAAGGTGGCCATGCCCAAAATGCTTTTTGTGCAGGAGAGCTGTTTGTGCAGACCCACTACGGGCTTTGCTCCACAGAGCCCAGAGTATACCGTGACCGCTGTCTCTCCCCTTCTTTACTTTGGCTGGTAAGAAGCACAGGAATAAATGGGGCCCTCGAAATGAAAGGATGTTTAAGACTCCCGAAAAAATGATCTGTCTTGTTTTTTTCTTTTTTCTTCCTTATACATCTGTTTGTTTGTTTTTTCTCTTTTTTTGAGACAGGATCTTACTCTGTTGCCCAAGCACAGTCATAGCTCGCTGCAGCCTCAAACTTCTGGGCTCAAGTGGTCCTCCCACCTCAGCATCCTGAGTCACTGGAATCATAAGCACAAGCCACTGCGCCCAGCTATACACATTTTTAAGATTTTATTTTCATCAAAAACATACAGACACTGTTTAAAGTGATAGCCAGTTTTATATACGTTGAGGAGTATAGGTCACCTTTTGAGGAGTCAAGCGAGCCAATGCATAATTTTGCAAGTTAGTGAAATAAAGACAGAATCAAGCATTGACTCTGCCTTCCCTGTATGACCTGTACCATTGTTTAGCCAAACAGACAACAAGGAGCATTTGGCCAGTAAATGAAAGCAGAGAGACAGCATTACCTCTAATGAAGGAATACATCTAAGCATTGATCAACAGCTGTTCATATCATAAAATGAAAAAAACAACCATGCCAAATATGCCTCTTGATGGAAGAGTTCCAGACCCATGACACAGATCTGTCAAAAATAAATACCAAACTTGAATCTGATCAAGACTCTGGATCCCACTCCCAAACTGTAGCAAGGGCAGAGGGTGGAGGAACATATTCACCAAAATCACGAGGACAAAATTAGCAGTATCCAGACTCCGGGAATCTCGATAGGTCAAACGTCTTGGTTGTTTCAGCAAGTAAACTGCCAGGCGGAGAGAGCGAAAGCACAGAATTGAGAATGAAAACTAGACAGAGAAGGCTAGAGATCCTTATTTGGGTCCTGATTTCAGTTCTCACAAACTTAAAAAAAAGAATATGCATTCAGAAGTTGAAATTTTGAACTGAGTGGAT
Organism: Tarsius wallacei; assembly: GCA_963574415.1. Classification (NCBI taxonomy): domain Eukaryota; kingdom Metazoa; phylum Chordata; class Mammalia; order Primates; family Tarsiidae; genus Tarsius; species Tarsius wallacei. Next base: position 2,019 of record CAUYQG010252637.1, read on the forward strand.
ATTGGATATTAAAATAATGAATGTCAAAAATTGTGTGCATGATTAAAAATATACAGATACAGGACCGGGAGCAGTGACTTGTGCCTATAACCTCAACACGGATGAGGGGGACGGATTACTTGAGGTTTGGAGCTCAAAATCAGCCTCAGCAACACAGCGAGACCTCATCTCTACTAAAAAAAATTTTTTTCTTTTTTAGTTGGAGTCTCACTCTGTCACCCAGGCTGGAGTGCAGTGGGACGCTCATGGCCACCGCAGCCTGGATCTGCTAGGCTCAGGCGATCCTTCCATTTCAGTCTTCCAAGTAGCTGAAACTACAGACGCACGCCACCATGCCCGGCTGTAAACATTTTAAAAAAATAAATGAGCCAAGCATGGGTAGCAAGTGCCTTTAGTCCCAGCTACTTGGGAGGCCAAGGCAAGAGGATCTCTTGAGCCCAGGAGTTCAAGGCTACAGTGAGCCATGATCGTATCACTGCACTCCAGCCTGGCAGCAGAGCAAGACTCTGCCTCAAATATATGGGTGTGTGTGCGTGTGTGTGTGTATACACACATGCACACTGAATGGCTTAAAGGGTTAACTAGTTTTCCTGGGTTTTCTAAGAAAATCAGTTGTCCTCAGACCTCCTCAACTACCCTCTCCTGTCCCCTTTCACCACAGGCTGTCAGGTTCAAGTTTTTTAGCTTTTAAAAAAAAGTTTGTCTCTACATCTTGGCAGAAAAAATATGTGAGTTTTGCTGCTTCCTGACGTTTTCCTTCTAGGCTTTATCCAATTGACTTCCAACTCTGAGGGGCCAGAAGACGTAAGAAGCTCTGCATTCTCGGCACTCCCAGCCCTCGCCACCTTTTGTCCCCATCAGACACACTTTGCTCCCCCTCAACTCTCAGCACAGATCTGTGGTTACGTTGGTTGGATACATATTCTGGTATCTGAGGTGTTATGCCTATTTCCTCAGCATTGAGCTATGTTGTAAACCCTATCATTTTTTCCTTCCCTGCACATCTGGCTCCCTCGCCCCCGCCCTGCCAGAGTTAATAATTGACTTGTTTGGGTTTGTTTGCTTCCTATGTACTCATCACTAATTTAACACCAACTTCCCAGTTGTCTAACTTTCTTTGCAATTTGCTCTTTCCTATCAGATGTTCTCTGATAGGAAAGAGCAAATTCCATCCACGTGGAGAAGTCTCTCCCAGAGCCTCCTAATCTGCTTTCTCTGCTGGGTACCAGACTCCATCCTGCTGCCTCCCTTCTCCATCATCTTGGGGAATCCCTCAATCTCTGTCTTGGGTTGGCTCTTCTGTTTCTCGGCTTACCCCCTTGTTTTGGTGGAGCCTGTCCTCAAGTAGCTTTCTGAGAAAGCATATTGTAGAGACAAAGTTTTTGAGACCTTGCATGTTCTAATATGCCTGTATTACAGCCTCATACTTGGTTGATGCTTTTGGGGGGCTACAGAATTCTCGGTTGATGTAGTATGGGCAGCCTCTAAGAAGGCCCCAATGTTTCCTACCTTCAGTATTCCGGCCCTTGAATAATGCTCCCTGCACTGTAGGTCTGTGACTAATAAGACATGGCAGAAGTGGTAGAATGTCACTTCGATTAGATCATAACAGACTGTCGTGGGATTCCTTAATGTGTTGGATCGCTCCTTCCGGGGAAGCCATGTCACAAGGAGCCCCATGGAGAGGCCTGTGTGCAACAACCACACGCATGGGCTTAGGAGCAAATTCTTCAGCTGCAACTGAGTCTTGAGACGACGGCAGTTCAGTCACACAGCTTGACTACAGCCTCATGAAAGCCCGAGCCAGAATAAGCCAGCTAAGCCGCTCCTGAATCCCTGGTCCCCAGAAACTGTGATATAATACGTATAAGTTGGTCTAAGTTCTTAATTTTCAGAGCAATTCATTATGCAGCAACAGGCAAAAAGTATAATTGGAAATAAGTACAGAAGGAAAGCGTCACAGTCTTGAAAGCTTTACTCTGTGGCCTCCTAGCTTCCCAGCGTTGCTGTTGATAAATCCAAAAGAATTCTGATTTCTGAATTTTTATACATGGCCTATTTCCCCCCTAGAAGCTGTAACATCTTCTCTGCCCCATGTGCTCTAAAAGTATTTGCATGTAGTATTTTTATTTGTATTCAGTTCAAAATACTTTTGAATTTTCCGCGTGATTTCTTTTTTGATCCATGGGTTATTTTAAAAGTGTTCTGTTAAATGTCCAAATACTTGGTGTTTCTAATAATCTTTCTTTTGTTCATTTCTGGTTTAATTTCACTTTGATCAGAGATCATAGCCAGCATGATTTCACCATTTGAAGTTTGTTAAGACTTGCTTTACCGTCCAACACATGTTCTATTTTGGTAAATACGTACTTGAAAACAACATGTATTCTTTAGTTGCTGGGTGTAGTGGTCTATAAATGTCTATTAAGTCAAGTTGATTAATTCTGTTGTTCATATTTTCTATTACTTATTTATTGACTTTTTAATCTGATTTGTCTATCAGTTGCTGAAAGAGATGTGTTAAAATCTCCAACTGTGATTACAGATTTGCCTATTTCTCCCTTTCGTTCTATTTTCTGTTTCGTGTATTATGGAGCTCTGTTACTAGGTGCATACAAGTTTATGATTTCTATGTCTTTCTGTTTAATTACACCTTTCATCATTAGGAAATGTCACTCTTCAGCTCCATTACCATTTTTAGTTCTAAAGTCTACTCTGTCTATTATTAATAGAGCCACATCCTTCATCTGGTTACTGTTTGTATGCTACAAGTTTTGCCATCTCTCAACTTTATACCTTTCTAAGTTTTTATATTTAAAATGTGTCTCAGAGACAATCTATGCCTTTTAGTAGGAGTTTGAGTGGGTTTTTTAAGAGGTATCACAGCCAGGAATGGTGGCTCATGCCTACAATCCCAGCACTTTGGAGGGCTAGGGCAGCTTGACTGCTTGAGCCCAGGAGTTTGAGACCAGCCTGGGCAACATAGTGAAACTTCATCTCTACAAAAAAACAATTAAAATTAATTAGCTGGGCGTGGCGATGCACACCAGGATGCTGAGGTGGAAGGATTGCCCGAGCCCAGGAGGTTGAGGTTGCCATGAACTGTGATCATGCCACTGCACACCAGCCTGGATGACAGAGCAAGACCTCCCCAACTCTAAATTAGTAAATAAATAATAAGCAAATAATAAATAACCCCATCTCTTCTTTAATTCCTCCTTTTCTCCTTCTGTGTATGTTTGTTTCATTTTGGCTGTTGCATTAAATTTTTAATTCTATTTTTAATTAATTTTTTGCGGTTCACTCAGAGATGCATCATTGCCTTTTTTTTTTTTTTTTTTGAGTTGGAGTCTCACTCCATCACCCAGCCTGGAGTGCAGTGGCAGACTCATGGCCTTCCCAGCGTCGACTTGCTGGGCTCCCGGTGATCCTTTCGCCTCAGCCTTCCAAGTAGTCGGAACTACAGGCATGCACTACCATGCCCGGCTAATTTTTTTTAAAAATTTATTGTAGAGATGAGGTCTCACCAAGTTGCCCTGATTGGTCTCGAACCCACGGACTCAGGCAATCCACTTGCCTCGGCCTCCCAAAGTGCTGGGATTACAGGCTGAGCCACCGAGCCCAGCCTATGCATCACTGACTTTTAGAGTTTTAAACTTTAACATTTGCCATGACCCAAATAACAAAGAAAACTTAGAACAATTTGCATTCATGTAACCCATTCTATCTTTGGTACTATTATTGTTGTATATTTTACTTCCAAATATGTTACAAATTCCATGGGACTTAGTTATTGTTACTGCTTCAAACAATCAGTCCTCTTACCTTTGTCCACACATTTACCCTCTGGGTGCTCCCAACTTGATCCTGTGGCTCTGTGTTTCCATAGGGATCATTTCCCTTGGATTTCTTATAGGGTGGGTCTGCTGATAAGTTTTCTCGGCTTTTGTTAGTGTGAAAATATCTTAACTTTGCCTCCGTTTTTTACATTTTAAACCTTTGAAACCATCCTAGGAGGAAACATAGGAAGCACCCTTATACACATCAGAGTAGGCAGCGAATTCTTGACCAAGTCCCCAAAAGCAAATGACATAAAAGCTAAGATAGACAAGTGAGATCTCATCAAACTAAAAAGTTTTTGCATGGTGAAAGAAACCATTAAGAGAGTGAAGACACAACCCACAGAATGTTAAAAAAAAAATACTTGGAAATTATGCATCTGATAAAGGCCTAACATCTAGGATCTACAAGGAACTCAATCAAACAAAATAAAAGGGAAAAAACAAACAACCCCATTAAAAAGTGGGCCAAGGACATGAAGAGGCACTTCTCAAAAGATGACATACAAGCAGCCGACAGACACATGAAAAAATTCTCAGCCTCACAAATCGTCAGAGAAATGCAAATCAAACTACAATGAGATACAACCTCCTAACTTCATTACGGGTGGCAATCATTAATAAGTCAAAAAACAACAGGTGATGGCGGGTGCAGAGAAAAGGGAACGCCTCTACACTGTTAGTGGAAGTGCAAGTTAGTTCAGCTTCTATGGAAAACGGTGTGGTGACTCCTAAAAGAACTAAAAATTGATCTTCCATACAATCCAGCAATCACTTTCCTGGGACTATAACCAGAGAACATACATCACTCTGCACGTGCATGTTTATTGCTGCACTATTCACAATGGCAAAAGCACGGAACCAACCCTGCTACCCATTCAAAGTGGACTGGAAAGAGAACATGTGGTACATATACATAATGGAGTATTACACAACCAAAAAGAAAAACAGAATTATGGACTTTGCACCACCATACCAAGTGATCTAGCATAGGAACAAAGAATGGAATACCATACGTTCTCACTTATAAGTGGGTCCTGACCACTAGTCACATCAGCACAAGGGAGGGATCAGCAGTTGCTGGGCACTGGTAGAGGAGGGAGTGAAGGAGGGAAGAAGATGGGGGACACATGACAACACAAAGAGTACCCGGAGGGAGGGCTAGTTAGAAGCCCAAAGTTCACCTGCATGCAGCCAACTTATGAAGCTACCCTTACTTGTACCCCACATTTCTATCATTTAAATAAATAGGTAAAATGTAAACAATAAATTAAAAACTTTGGAAACAATCACAAAGTTACAGAAAAGTATAAAGTCCAATACAAAGACTGGTTTTCTTGCGTGAACCATTTGAGAATATTTTGCCAACCCAATGCCTCATCACCCTGAATACTTTAGTATATATTTTTTTATAAATATTCTCTGGCCTAACCACAGTACAACCTCAATATCAGAAAATGAACAATGATGCATTACCATCTTATCTGACACCCCATATTGCATGTGCCAATTGTTCCAATAATGACTTTAGAAAACGAATCGCTGGGCTCAGTGACTCAGCCTGTAATCCCGCGCTTTGGGAGGCCGAGGTGAGTGGATTGCCTCAGCCTGTGGGTTCGAGACCCACCTGGGCAACTTGGTGAGACTTCGTCTCTACAATAAATTTAAAAAATTAGCCAGGCGTGGTAGCGCACGCCTGTAGTTCCAGCCACTTGGAAGGCTGAGGTGGAAGAATCACCGGAGCCCAGCAGGTCGAGGCTGCGGTGGCCGGGAACGGCCACTGCACTCCAGTCTGGGTGACAGAGTGAGGCTCCAACTCAAAATAAAAAAAAGAAAAGAAAACGAATCATGCTTTGCATTGAGCTGGCATGAGCGATCATGTCTTTTTAGTCTCCTTCAGTCTGGAGCAGCATCTTGACCTTTCCTGGGCTTCCCTGACCTTGATGCTCCTGAAGATTACAGGCTGGATATTTCATTGACTGTCCCTCACTTGCATGTCTCTAATACTCTCATTTGTGAGCATTCATTTAGGTGATGCATCTTTGGCAGATCCATCAAGGAAGTGGGTCTGCACTCTTCTCGTTGCATGCTAGTAGGTGGTATATAGCAATGTGTCCCCTTGCTGGTGATGCTCGCTTTATCATTTTATTAAAGTGGGCCCTGCCAGTCTTCTCCACTGTAGAGTTATTTTTTCTCTTTGTAATCAATAGCTATTTTGTAAAGGCATACTCTGAAACGATACAAAAGTTCCTGCTCCTCATTGACCTTCTTGGCATTTATTTATTTTCTTGATCACTGTGCCTGACTTGACTAATAGGAGCCCCTTCGAATGGTTTCTGTGTCCCTTTGTCATGTCGCTGTCATTTCTTGAGCACTTCCTTGCATGTTGGCACAAGATGTTCTGGACTCATCTTACTTTCCCTGACCCATCCGGAAAGCAGTCATTTATCCAAGGAACTCTGGCCTTCTTTCAGAGGTAAATGTTATTTAGAAGCCAGAATCTGGGTGCTAGGTATGTGTGTGTATGTGTGTGTGTGTGTGTGGTTGTGTGTGTGTGTGTGTGTGTGTGTGTGGTCTATGTGCATATATATTCATGAACTCACAGAAATAGTCTATTCCAAACCAACATCACAGGGCTCTTTCCACATTTTTTTTCTTTTCTTATATTTGTCACTCCCTCTCTGACTCCCTAAGTTGAGCCTGCTCCTCAAGGATGTCCTTCTTACCTTGCTCTTTGACTTCCACACCACATGAATCCAGCCTCTCTGAGTGGGTGCCCTCTTCACCTTGACTGGACATTGGATTCCCATGTTGGACTGACCCTGTGGAGTGATGCCCTTCTCAGTTTGTTGGAGCCCTGACACCTGCTCTAATCTGCAGTGTCTTCCCACCTCCCACACCGCAGATATCTACCTATCTTGCTTCACCCCACTTTAATGGCTTTAGAACAATATTGATCAGTAGGGGAAGAAAAGGAAAGGAAATAGAAAGAGGAACGTGAATTGCCCTCATTTTAAAAGAAAATTTTCACCAGGTATGGAATTTTTCTTTCTGCTCTGAAAGACACCATTCCATTGTCTCCTGGCTTTCATATTTGCAACTGACACATCAGCCATAACTCATGACCACTGTTTTGAATGAAATGTGCTTTATTTTTCCTGGCTGCTTTTAACATTTTCTTGTTTTGGTTTTCACAGTTGGACTATGATGTGTCTATGTGTAATTTTCTTTGCAATTACTCTCCTTGGAATTCACAAAGCTTTGTGAATCTGTGAGTTGATGGTTTATCTGATTTTGAAAATTCTTGCCCATTTTCTCGTCAAAATTTGCTTGCCTTATTGTTTCTCTCTCTTCTCTTTCTAAGAATCCAATCATATGCATGTTAGACCTTTTCACTGTGTCCCAACATGTGTCTTATACTCTGATCTTTTCATTTCATTATTTCCTCTCTGTGCTTCAGTTTGAGTATTTTCTATATACTCATATTTGAGCTCATTAATCTTATTATCTGTTGTGTTCAAGTGGCCATTAAACCCATTCAATGAATTATTAATTTCAGATACTACACTTTTTGGTTGCTGAATGTCTATTAGAATTTTATAAATTTTAATTCTCATAGAAATCTCTATCTTTTTATTCATTTTATCTATTTTTATATCTGTATTGCTTTTATAAACTAGTTATCATAGGTATGTTTAAATTCTTATTTGATAATTTCAATAGCTGAATCATCTGTGTTATGGTGATGAGATAAACACCTCCACCTCAAATTTGGTTTAAATGTTAAAAATGATGACATCACACACACACTACCAGGACATGAAAAGCTTTGTCATTCACATATAAATTCTGGGGAGAGCCTAGAAACGTCTCAAGAAGATCCAAAAATGGTTTTAGATAGTAGAGAAAGGAGACTGGCTTTGGAATTGTTGGGGGTAGGGCTGAAGGTGAGAGTTTCTATGCATGGGCCAGAACTTACAAGGTTTAAACTTCCTGCTAGGGCTAAAGGAAGTAGCACCTGAACTTACTGTTTGGTTCAGATGTAAGACAAAAGGGGGAAAAAATGTGGTGAGACTGAAAAACCGTCCACACTCAAACATCAAAAATTGAGTCAGGCTGGTTTGAGTGCAGTGGTATGTACAACTAATTGATTACAACCAGTTATAGATTTCTTTGTTCCTTCTCCACTTAAACTGCTTCACTCAACTTGCTAAGAAAGAAAGGAAGAAAGAAGAGAGATAAGTAAATTTTAAAAAGTTTAATGGAGTCACTCGACTCTTTACTATAATTTACTACAGTAAATTTACTATAACCTGTGCTATGGACTGAATGTTTATGTCTTTTCATGCCCAGATTCATGTGCTGAAGCTTTAACTATCAGTGTGATGATATTTGGAGATGGGGCCTTTGGGAGGCAATTAGATTTAGATAAGAGTGGTGTCTTCAAGATGGGATTAGAGAAGAAGAAAAGACATCAGATTTCTCTCTCTCCACCACGTAGCACATAGAGAGAAGAGAGGCATCTATAAACCAAGAAGCAGCCCCTCACTAACAATTGAAACTGCCGGCACCTTGCTTGGATTGCCCAGCCTTTAGAACCATGAGAAATAAATGTCTGTAGTATAAGCCACCCTGTCTATGATATTTCATTATAGCAGCCTGAGCTGACTCAGACACTTAAATCTGAGTTTGCTTCTATTGTAATTTTTTTTCCTGTGCTTTGTGGCCATGTTTTCCTACTTATTCACAAGTCCTGTAACTTTTTAAATTGAATTTCAGACATTATGTATTAAAAAATTTTAGAACTTAAGGTCATTATTACTCTTCCACAGAGAGGAGTTCCCCATCTTCTGTCAAACAGACAAGGTGAGGAGCTGATTACCTCAATGCAACCAGGAGTTGAACTTGACCAGAGCTGGATTCTAGTGTCAGTCAGTTCACCTCTGATTTCCGATGTCTCAAGGATGAGGTGTATCATGTGCTTCTTGCAGCCCCCTCCTTATAGTAGGACTTTATCGCCCAAGAACCATGGGACAGTGATGCTCAGCTTCCTTCTCAGGCCTGTCCCTCCTAAGTTTTTGACTGTGACATTAGTCCTTATCTCTTCGGCCTTGAAAGTCCCGCTCTTCAGAGATGCTGAGTTTAGCTCTTTTGCCCCCCTCCATATGCAAGCAAAGTATCTGGCAGCTGTTTCAAGGATACTTATGGAATGTTTCTTGAAGGCCTTTGTCTCCAGTCGCATTTTGTCTTCCAAGGACTGAAAAATGGCCCCCCCAGCGTCATTCTACACTCCCCTCCAAGAACTAAGTTCTCCATGGGGACAGTTGGCAGTGAGCTTGGGGCTCTGCTGTTCTCTAGTTAGCGAGGCTAGCTCATGTGGCTGTTGAAAGCTCTGCAGGTATCGCCTTCCCTAGTAGACCTCTGTGCTCCGGCAAGCCCAACACTCAGACAGTGAAAGAAAAGGACCAATAACGGCAACTCACCAAGAAAGGGTTTTCCCATCTCTGGAACTTTAGTTTCATCTTGCCCACGTAGCTCTCCAATGTCTTTCAAATACATTTTACGTAAGCGATCCCATTTTTTTCTTGATGGCACAGCATGAGAAGACGTTTGCTGCTACCTAGTACATTCTACCCAAAAATAGAAGCTCTCTGGCTCCTTCATGCTCATTGCTATCTATCATGGAACTGTCCTTATGTAGGAGGTGGAGAAATGGGTGAATGTGTCCAGACAATAATACAATTCAGGAGACGTTTTAGCTGGGTGATTTATTCTAGTGGAATTTCCAAATGCTTTCCCTTTCTCAATCACGTTGTGGAATTACTGCCTTTTTCCCATACAGGGAAGTTTGAATTTTAAGACTCTTGTGGCTCAAATGACGTTTAACCCAACGAAACAATGGACAGTGGTGGTGTTTCAGCCATCTGCAGTGAATTACAGGGAAAAGGGGGTATGTTTGAGCATGGGGCCTTATTGTCATCCTTCAGATCTTTCTTATTCCATAACGACTGCCTCCATCTGTTCCTTAGGCTGGTTCCAAAGCTGAAGGAACAGGAGAATGACGGACTGAAAGTGAGCGAGTTTAAAGTCAATCAGGTAGAGTCTTGCCCTTAGACTCTGTGTCCCCTGAGGAAGTTCTTTATCTGCTTTGAGTTTCCCTTAGCGCCTCTGTGAAATAAGGCAAACCATACCTCCCCCTCCTAGGGCTGTTGTAAGCATCGTGTGAAATGTCAAGTGCCTCCAATACAGGAAACAGTACACTGTCCGTCTTTGTTTGTCCTTAGTTCACTCCTCTGCAAAATTAGGATGATGCCAACCTTACAGAGTTGTTTTGATGCTGTAATTAAATGAGACCATGAAGGTGAAGGGGCTTTCAAATCTAAAGCGCCGGGCAAAAAGAATACTCAGTGTCCATGTGAGTGATGAATCTTGCACTAACTGAGTCACCAAGTGACTGATCTCACGCCAAGGTCCATTCTGGTTAATTTTTGTTCCTATGGCATCTTGGCTGTAAGTCATCCTACATTCCACCGTTTCTTCAAAGAGCAGGCAAGTGCCCTCTTCCCTGGGACGCTTCCTCTGAGCTGGCCAAGCCAGTCCCCAGGGTGGCGGTGCCTCGGTGTGCCCTCAGGACACAACGGGCGGTGGTCATCCACCTAATCCCCAGGGCAAGCCCACCACCCACCTTAGGGGGCCACGGGGGTGCAGAGCTTGAAACCACACAGGAGCAATAGGAGTCCACTTCCACAGCATGCCAGCTGTGTGACTGCGGGCAGGCCCCTGAACTTCTGGCCAACGCTTGGCTCATCTGTAAACGGAGGGGATGATGATACCTGCTTTGCGTGATTGTTGTGAGGGCTGAATGACATAACAGTGGGAAGTGGCCGGGCTCGGTGGCTCAGCCTGCAATCCCAGCACTTTGGGAGGCCGAGGCGAGCGGACTGCCTGAGCCCGCGGGTTCGAGACCCGCCTGGGCAACTTGGCGAGCCCTCATCTCGACCATAAATCAAAAAATGAGCCGGGCGTGGTAGCGCGCGCCTGTAGTTCCAGCTCCTTGGAAGGCGGAGGCGGAAGGATCGCCGGAGCCAGCGGATCGAGGCTGCGGTGGCCAGTCTGGGCGACAGAGTGAGACTCCAACTCAGAAAACAAAAACGAAAACAAAAGCAGCGGGGAGTCTGGGGCGTGGGGGCGATATCTGACATGTGGCAATCCTGAGCCATGCCTGCGCATCCCCTGACGCCGCCCACGCGAGAGCCTCGGCCCGTGCCGCCAGCGCCAGCATCCTCAGCATCCTTCTGGGCTTTCCCGCCCCCCGCCCGCGCCTGTCCTCAGCACCGCGCCGCTCGGGGCTCCAGACTCCCGGGCAGCGGAGAGCGCCGCCTTCAGGCCGCGGAGGGCGAGGGCGCCTGCGGAGGGCGGAGGGCGAGCCAATGGGCGCGGCGGCGGCGGGCTGGGGGCGGGGCGTGGGCGGGGCCGGGGGCGGGGGCGCCGCGGCGGGCGAGGGCGAGCCAATGGGCGCGGCGGCGGCGGGCTGGGGGCGGGGCGTGGGCGGGGCCGGGCGTGGGCGGGGCCGGGGGCGGGGCCGGGGCGGGGCCGGGGCGGGGCGGGCCGGGGCCCGAGGGCCTCCCGCGCTCCTCTCTGGATGCCGCGCGCGTCCGCCCCTCCCGGCCGGCCCGGCTCTTTCACCGCCGGCCCTGGCAGCGCGCCAGGCCGGCCACCCGCCCCTCCGCGCCCTGCTTCCCGGCCCGGGAGAGCGGGAATACATTAGGCTATTCTTAGGAGGGCCTGAAAAGGAGCCTTTTCTGCCAACCGGGAAAGACAAAGTTGTGTCCGTCTCTGGTTCTCAGACCCAGACAGCGCGGCTCTGTGGGTCGCCCGGTGCCGCTGGGTGGGGCCCGAGCAGCCGGGGTGCTGGGCGCCTCCGGGGCCTCGTGGGCGCGAGCAGGCCGTGCCAGCTCTGCCGGGCTCTGCTGGGGGAAGAGAGAATCGGAGGGTTGGGGGGACCCGGGGTGCCAGCAGGAGGGGCTTTGGCCCTTCTCGGGCTCCAGCCACCCGGCCCTCCCCTCGACTGCGCCCCCGCGCTGGCCTAAGGAGGGCCCGGGGCGCAGGGCTGGCGTGGCCTCTCTGACCCAGAACCCCTGTACAGCCCACCCCTGCTCCAGGGGTGCCAGGCCCACTCACCCGCCTCTGCCTCCTCCTGCCCGCTACCCCCACGTCTAGCCTCTTTTCACCTCCTTGGCAGGCCCTTCCCCACTTTTCTTCAGGCCTAAGCTCTCTCTCCTCCCCATCACTCTTCTCACTCATTCTGCATGTTCCTTAGGGGCTTATCTCAGCATGCAATCAATCATGAATTCATTTGTTTGCCATCTACTCCCCAGCTAGATGTCAGCTCCACCAGGGTGGGAGTCTTGCTATGGGTGTGTCGCCTGGTCCATAGCAGACACTCGACAAATCCATGTTGAGCGAATTAACATATCCAAAATACGGTATTAGGTTCACCAGACCCTTCTGGAATCTTGTTGCTGATTGAGGAGTCTGACCAGCAGCCTTTTTCTACACAGTCACCTGAAGGAAAACTCATCCTTGGGGTGTGGGGGGAGGTGGTGCTTCTTTCTACCGAACACCTGCCTGCACAAAGTTGCAGTCCAAGCACATCTGTGTGGGTCTCACACACACCTCAAAGGAAGAGCCCTTGCCAACATCTCAGGTCGGGAGAAATTTTTGGAACCATCATGGTTTAGATACCCAGAAATTCCTGAATATTGCATTGATATTTTATTGAGTTAGAAGGTCTGCAGTCGTCAAATTAATCATAAAAATTCCCTTTGCATATTCTCCACATTGACTATAATCTCTGTAGAAATGCCACAAGGTAAGTGATTCACTTCATTTTTAAAGGCTTCTGAGGGACAGGGAGGTGCAGTCACTTATTCAAGGTCACGCAGTGGAACCAAA
>CAUYQG010252645.1:0-22613 GCA_963574415.1 Tarsius wallacei
CCTCATGTTTGAAAATATGTCTGCTTGAGAGTGGAGGGTTTCCTGTGTGCACCTAGACCTGTTCATGTGAAAGGCACATGCTATCTTTTGTGTCCTGTGATGATGATTTTGCAGAATTTGGGGATAAAACCCTTCGTTAACTCTCAACGAATGACTTCTGCTCAACCTTGAACAGGAGTCCACTCCCCTTCTTTCTCGCACCAGTCACTGATGCCGTCTCACCTCCAGGAATCTCTGGACCCTGCTGGAGCTGGACTTCCACATATACCTACTTTGTTTAGGTGAATTATGTGGTGTCTGGGAGTTGGTCTTCTCATTTGTTGTCTTGCAGGGGTTCTCTGAATCTCTTGTATTTGAATTTTTGCATCACTAATGAGATGAGGGTTTTCTTGAATGATTTCATGAAATGTTTGTTCCAGTGTCGCCTCTATTTCTCTCTCTGCCTCAGGAAGGCCAATTACTTTTAGGTTTTTTCTCTTGAAGTAATCATTCATCTCCTGAAGGGTTTTTTCTGTCTTTTTAAGCTTCTTTTTTATGTTTTTGACAGTTTGGGTTTTGGTCTTTGAGCTCTGAGATTCTTTCTTCTGCTTGACTAATTCTGTTTTCCATGCCTATTAGTTTATTATTTATTTCCATCACAGTATTCTTTACTGCTGTTATTTCTGACATCAGCTCCTTCCTGTTTTCCTCTTGTCTCTCCTCAATTTTTTTTATTCTCTGTATTAATGTCTTGATGTCTGGGTTTGTTGCATGTGACCAGTCATTCTGGGGGGTTCTTCATTGTTTGTGTTCTGAAGTCTGTTTTCTCATTGTCTGACCTCCCAGGGGTCTGTGTGAGAGCTAAGAATATGTGAGATGTTTAACAGTAAAGTTTTAGACTTATTTTTAGTTTCCAATGGGTTACTCACCTTTAAAAAAATGTTGTACAAGTAAAAATATTTGAAAAAGAAAAAATATCTATGATCTTATAACCATAAAATTCATTTTCATTTTTGCATATAACTTATTAGTCCTTGACTCCATATATGTATATTTTATGTAATGGCAACTAATATATGCATACCATTGTATTGTCTATTTTTTCACTTAATAAACTTTCCATGTGTCTGCATAGTTTGAATGTTATTTTTATGACTTTATGATATCACAGTAGTTCAAAACTTGTCATATCATTTTTCTGTCAGGAACTTTTACGTAGTTTCCACCTTTTTTTTTTTTTCTTTTGGCTGTTTTAAATATTCTGCTATGCTCTCTCTTTAAATAACTTGGTCATGTTGAAACTTTTCTGGGGTATAAATTTCCAAGAAAGGCTTACAGGGCCAAGAGAGATAATAATCTTTATGTCACTTGCTATATTTGATGGTTTTCTTTTCCAAAAAGGTGGCACCATGCCACCAACAGAAAATGAGAATTACACATTCAGCTTCACTTTACCGGCACTGAGTATTGGGCATTACATAATGTTTTTCTCATCTGTTAAATTTTTAAAATACTGTAAGCTTTCTTTAGCTTGTACTCCTTTAATTATCAACAAAGGTAAACATTTTCAGTTGATATATATTCCAATAAAAGTTTACATTTAATTAAAACAAAAGCATTTACAGTAGATTTAAATATTAGTGTATTGACTCAGTTGTTATTCAAGCAGGAATACATATATATTTTTTTCCCTTTCACTGTAGGAAAACTTGTTTTGTGCTTTTTAAAAAATAAATTTGCACTCTGGGAATACATGCTCAGGTCTTTTTTTCAATTCTTAATTAAATTTTATTATAAAGATGTGGGGTATAAGTAAGGATTAACTACACAAGTAGGGTGCATGCAGGTGAAGCCTGGCCCTCCAACTGGCCCTCACTTGCCCTGGTTTAGGACCAGGTACCCTTTGTGTTGTTATGTGGCCCCCACCCTCAGCAGTGCCCAATGACTGCCGATCTCTTCCTTGTGCTAATGTGATTAATGTTCAGGTCCCACTTATGAGTGTGAACATGCAATGTTCAGTTCTTTGTTTATGCGCTAAATCGCTAAGTATGATGGTCTACAACTCCATCCCCAGTTTGTTGTGAAGTTCATGATTTTGTTTTTCTTTATGGCTATATAATACTCCATTGTGTATATGCCCCATATTTTCTTTATCCAGTCCACTTTTGATGGGCAGTAGGATTGGCTCCATGTTTTTGCTATTGTGAATAGTGCAGCTATAAACAGGCACATGCAGGTGTCTTTTTTGTAGAAGATTTATGTTCCTCTGGGTATATTCCTAGGAAAGGATTGATGGATCGTATGGAAGGTCAATTTTTTAGTTCTTTTAGGAATTGCCACACTGCCTTCCATAGAGGTTAAACTGGCTTGCTCTCCCACCAACAATAGAAGTGTTCCCTTTTCTCTGCACCTGCAACAGCGTCTGTTGTTTTTTGATTTATTAATGATGGTCATCCTTACTGGAGTTAGGTGGTATTTCATTGCAATTTTGATTTGTAGTTCTCTGATGATTAGTGAGGCTGAGCACTTTTTCATGTATCTGTTGGCTGCTTGTATGATTTCTTTTGAAAAGTGTCTATTCATGTCCTTTTCCCACTTTTTAATATAATTGTTTTTTTCCTTTCACTTTGTTTAAGTTCCTTGTAGATCCTGGTCATTAGACCTTTGTCAGATATATAATTTGCAATTTTTCCCCCCATTCTGTGGGTTGTCTCTTTACTCTCTTGATGGTTTCTTTTGCTGTGCAAAAGCTTTTCAGTTTGATGAGGGCCTACTTGTCTATTTTATCTTTTGTGGCCTTCACTTTTGCGGATTGGTTAAGAATTCATTGCCTACTCCAATGTGCATGAGGGTGTTTCCTACGTTTTCTTCTAGGATTCTGATTGTTTGAGGTTTTATATTTAGGTCTTTGATCCATTTAGAGTTGATTTTTGTATATGATGATAGGTTCTTCTTCTGCATGTGGTCAGCCAGTTTTCCCAACACCATTTGCTAAATACGGTCTCCTTTCGCCAGTGGTTGTGATTGGTGGCTTTGTTGAAGTTGAGTTGCTTGAGAGACCAAGTCTTTGTTTCCAGAATCTCTGTCCTGTTCCATTGTTCTATGTGCCTATTCTTATGCCAATACCAGGCTGTTTTGGTTACTGTAGTCTTGTAATAAAGTTTAAAGTCTGTAAGTGTGATGACTCCCACTTTGTTCCTTTTGCTGAGAATTGTTTTGGCTATTCTTGCTCTTTTTTGTTTGTTTCCATACAAATTTCTGTATTGTTGTTTCCAGGCCTGAAAAACATGATTTTGAAAATTTGATGGATAATGCATTGAATCTGTAGATTGCCTTGGGTGGGGTGGGTATCTTGACAACATTGATTTTTCTGATTCATGAGCCTGGAATGTTTTTCCATTTGTTTGTGTCACCCTTGATTTCTTTGAGTACCATTATATAGTTCTTGTTTTAAAAATCTTATACTTCTCTGGCTAGATGAATGCCAAGGTATTTTTTTTGTGACTATAGTGAATGAGATTATGCTTTTTTTTGGTTCTCTGTCTGCTTGTTGCTGGCATGCTCAGGTTTGTTACATGGGTATATTTCATGGTGGTGAAATTTGGGATTCAATTGAATTCATCACTCAAATAGTGAGCATGGTATCCAATAGGTAATTTTTCAACCCTTGCCTTCCTCCTTCCCTCCTCTCTTTAGGAGACTTCAGTGTCATTCCCATCTTTATGTCCATGTGTACCCAGAGTTTTTGTTTTGTGCTTTTAAAGAAGTGTTTTGTCTCTTTGAAGTCAAGTTGCTGTTCCTTTTCAGTTCTATTACACCAAGACAAAGTAACATGTATATTTTTGTACTATCAGGTAGAACACATGAACATTGTAGATAACGTTATTTACCTTTATTTATTTATCATATTTTTATCTTGAAAAGCAATAATAGAAATCAGAAAACCACTT
The DNA here is from genome assembly GCA_963574415.1 of Tarsius wallacei. Lineage (NCBI taxonomy): Eukaryota > Metazoa > Chordata > Mammalia > Primates > Tarsiidae > Tarsius > Tarsius wallacei. Next base: position 3,930 of record CAUYQG010252645.1, read on the forward strand.
ACAGGTTGTATAATGAAATCTCATCTTCCTTCATGTATATTCATATTTCCAGGACCAGATCAGAGCAAGTAAGCAGAGTGGCCACCTTTGAAGACAGGACAGGCAAGACTGACAATTCCATATGGGCACCTGAATCTCATTTCATTGAGTACGGTACTTGCCCCTTTTTTACAGAGCTGTTGGTTAATTTATGCTGAGACCTAGAAGGTAATTTTCACCTTTTTTTGTTGACAGTGTGGGAAAGCACTGGAGAAGAATTAAGAAAGGGATAGCTTTGGACTGTGTTCTTTTTGAAAATTCTACTATGGGTCTTCCTGGGATTTTTTTTTTTCTTTTCTTTTTTGTGAAAGTAGTCCCACTACTTAGAAGCATTGCTTTTAAAATACTTTTCTAAAACTATTATATTAACAAAGCAAGTAGAATATGAAATGTTTCTTCCCCAAGTCATATAATCAAATAATTTTCCCTATGACAGAATTGATTGCTCCTTTATTGTCCAAAAGCATTTTGCAAGTACTTTTATATTATTTCATACTATCTCATTGTATGTATATTTCAATTTTCACTTGCATGACACTCTTTTATAAAATGAAAGCTCTTAGTAGCAAAGTCTTGGTTATTATTTTATTCCATGAAACTTCTAATAAATTAACATTCAGAGGACGGCAGGAGTAGCATTTTATATGTGTTACATCATTTAGTCCTACAACAACTTCATGAAATAGGTAATATGATTATCTCCATTTTACTGATGAGGAGGTTAAGACTTGAAGAGGCTAAGAAACTTGCCCATGGATGCATAATTATTTAGTGGCAGAGCTGGATTCAAAACATAGCTGTCTGACTCTAGAGCTTAAATTCTTCGTTACAACAGACTACAGTATTACCTTTTTATTTTGTCAAGCCTGGGGAAATGTTTTGGCTTATATGTTTGAGACTTTTAGAATGTCAGAAAAATGAGGAATGGGATTCTGCACCTACTACCATACAGGATTTGAACTTATTGTTTGTATGGGTGCCAATTTCAATGACCACTTTTTAATATCCATCTTACTAAAACAGGGTCATACTGTAGAAAGAACATGACCTTAGAATTAGTCTAACTTGAACTCTAATATTCATTCAATAGCTGGCCACCTTTAATAAATTATACAACTTAGTGGAGCCTCACTTTCTTCATCTGAAAATAAGGATATAATACCAACCTTGGGACTTTTATGAAGAACAAATTAGATAATTTTAGATTAGAAAGTCTATGGGTGGAAGTTTCTTTGTTTTTCACTGTTGTGTGTCCTGTGATGGAGTCAGTAACCTTGCATAGTACTGTGGACATGGTCCTTAGTAAATACCTGATGAATAAATGAAATAATGAACTTACATAGCATCGGACCTATAGGAGGTGCTCAATTTATGCTAGAGTGTATTCATCTAAACTTCTTTTGTACTCACCATTGTTTAGCATTAACACCTTGAAACTTTTTTTTTCTTGCCTTTTGGGGTGACATGTTTCCTTTGGACCTTCTATAATGCCTTGTGTTAATGCTCCATTTCCTAAATGTTAGTGTTCTCATAAAGTGTATCTTTGCCCCTTTTCTTTTATCACCCAAATTTGCAGTCCTGAGCAGAACTATTTTACCAATTAAATTTGAGAGGTGGAGACAAGAAATCAAGAAGGGTTCCCAAGTTCCAGTCTTGGTGTCTGGGTGTACTAGTGCCAATGCTGGTAGTCACAGACAGAAGGGATTTTAGTTACATGATGGGTGTGAGTTGTATAACTATTAAAGCAGGCTAGGTGTATTATAAACAGGGCTTGGACAGAGGTGTATAAAATAGATATGAAAAAAAAGGTGGTGAGTAGAAAAGACATTAGAAGAACCAACAGGAGCTGGGAACTCAACAGGCAGGGTTTGGAAAGCAAGGAAGAGAAAAGACTGCAGTTTTAGGTGGGGTAACTAGAGAAGTAGAGGTATGTCAAAAGAAATAGAAAATAGAAAAATCATAATTTTCTGTTACTAATTTTGAGAACATGTTGATAAAATTGTGTCTTATACATGTCAGATGATGAGTGATTACAAAAAGTCATTACTCCACAGGGCAGAAATACAATTACAGTTCTCCTTTTATGTCCATGAATTCCACATTCTTGAGTTTCAATCAATCACAGATTAAAAAGACAATGTTTGCAGCGTGTGGGACCTGAAGATGTGGAAGACTGACTTTTTGTATCAGTGGAGTCCATAGGGCCAATTGCAGGGCTTGAGCGTCCAAAGATTTTGGTTTCTGTGGGGTTCATGGAATCAATCCCCTGCAAATGCTGAGGGATGACTATTCATCTGTGGGCTACTGAGATGTTTGCTTCTAACTAAATATGACTAGGATACTTCATTTTTTGTTTTCGTATCTAGTTTTTATAACTTTAGTGCAACAATTTCAGTTATTCAATTGTGTTGTTATTCTCAGTTATTGCTTCTATTTCCAGCTACTATCAAGAAACTGTTATTTATTATCATCTACTGAGTGAATTTCTATGTACTAGGCACTATACTAAATGTTTTCATGCATTAACTCATTTAATCTTCAGAAAGTTCCTATGTGAGAGATGGCAGTATTAATCATGTGTTGCTTTGTAACCAGTTTCCTACAAGATTTTTCTTAGTTTCCTGGAAGCCTATGCCTGCTGTGTCCTCAAAGTTCAAAATTCTACAAAGTATTCATGGTTCATTAACCATTAACTAACACTTTTCTCAAAGACCACTCTGTCTGGTTCCAAGGCCACTTCCACATTTTAAGTTTCTGTTAAAACAGCACCATACTTTCATTACCACAATCTGTATTAGTTATCTATTACTGTATAACAAATTACCCCATGACTTAGTGGCTGGAAAACAATACACACTTATATCTTAGTTTCTACTTATGAGAAATCCAGGAGTAGCTAATCTGGGTGGCTTTGACTCAAGATCTCTTGCAAGACTGCAGTTAAATTGTTGGCCAGAATGCAGTCAACTCAAGGCTCCATTTCCAAGCTCATTCTCTTGGATGTGTTGCCTGTTGGCTGAAGATATCATTTCTTGCCAGGTTGACTTCTCCATGAAACTGCTCATAACACATGCAGCTTGCGCCCTTTAGAATAAGGATTCTTATAGAAGGAATGTGATAAAAAGTCTAGAAAATGGAGATTATAATTTAGTCTCAGAGACAGCATCTCATTCCTTCTGATATATGCTATTCATTAAAAGTGAGTAGCTAAATCTAACCCACATTCAGGAAGATGGGGACTCAACAAGGACTTGAATACCAAAGAAGTAAGACTAATTGAAGACCATCTTAGTAGCTACCCACTACGAAGAGAAAACTGAAGCACAGTCAGGAAGTAACTCATGACTGAATCACACAAAATGTGGGTCTCACTTCAGAGTCTCAGCTCTTAGTGACTACTCTTTTCATAAATATGCTGTGCTAGGAAACCAGATAAACTATTTGCTAGAGAAATACAAAAATACGGTTAATAATCCCCTTTGAAAACTTCTCTTCTGGAGTTAACCATGTAAATTTACCACTGAGTAGTTCAGAAAGGTTTTTTGTTGTTTATTTGTTTTACATCAGGTTGTTGCAGAAACATACGGGAAGTTTTTTGTTCTTGTTTACTTTAGGTTACATTTGAGTTATATTTCAGATGTTAAACTTCCAGTTAACTACAATATCTCCATAGTTATTAAAAAAAGAATTAAAGAAGTTGAACCAACATTCCTGCCCATTCACTTTCTGTGAATTCTGGATTCTGAGAACAATGAGACAAGCAACATGGCTGTATGGAAGTACCCCAGAAGGGACAAAGAAAACATCCCAGACAGATGCCAATCTGCAATCTTAAACAAATTTTAAAACCAGAGTTGAGACATAGTTATGAAAAAAGTGCAAATTAATGTCTACTAATGCTCGCCTTTAATTTTTCAATTAAGTACATATATTGTGATAGCAAATGGCACATGTATGATAAATTAAACATGTTAATTCCTTCAGAAAACTTTGCTTACTATTCAGCAAGTTTGCCTATGTTCAGGCAGAAGCTTTGGTCAGCTTACATAATAAGATGCTCTTCTTGTATAATCTAGTTAGGAGGACTTGGACTAGTGTTAGTTAACAGATACCACATCACCGTGTCTCTGGAGTTCACTTTGCAAGACAAATGATGCTTTTTCAAGGGGGGGGTTGAGAGGCACATTTGTAATTTCTCCAATGTATAACAGGTCTTTGCATGTACTTAGCAATTCAGGAGTCTGAGGTGATTTTAAAATTGCCTCAGGTTTTTAGGACAACATTCATACTCTCCTCCAACACTATGGGGAGCTCAGTGGGAAAAGAAAGTTCTGTAGAATAAGTTTGTGAAAAAATAACCTGTAAAAAGAGGAGCAATATGTTAAACATAGTCATGAGCCAACATAAATAAGAGTGGACTCGTGCTACAGTGGTTGTGACTTCCCTTCTCAAATAAGCCTCCCAGGGATGTGGGCATGAAGTAGGAAACCTTTATCTCAGCTCTGAGGTAAGGAGAGGAGCTTGTCTCACCATGCCCTATACCTTGTCCCCTCACACCTTACTGTTCTTGCGGTGGGCTCTCAACCAAGCAAACCATCCCCTGATATCCAGAAAGGAAGAGAAGCTATCCCATCTCCTCTCTGTTCTTCTCCTTTGATGCTGGCAATAAGGACTTGATAGGTTGTCACTTTTTTGTCCTAATGGCAGACATAAATGGTCAAAATTGTATATAACTTTTTCATTAGTTTTAGAGATTCTCGTAGAAGACTAAGAGACATAAATACATAAGTAGTTAAGTATTATAAGATGTGATCAACGCTTATAATACTTAGCTACTTACGTATTTACGTCTCTCAATAGTCTATGAGAAAGAGATTGGCAGTAGTGGGACACTGCCAGGGGAGGAGGGGACATAACATCAATAAATAGACCCGATCTCGAACCAGGTGTAGTGGGGACCTAGGGGAAGCCCAAACTTTACCTGTACAGTGGCCTCTTTTGTACCTCATGATGAATTTGTACTCCACGTTTTTAAAACACAATTTTTTAAGATGTGATAAATTATATGCAGACATGCTTAAAATACTAAGGGAGTGAGTGCAAGAAAGGAAATGACTCCACATGAGAGAGTGTGCTGGATATTCTCTCTTTGCCCCTTTCACATCCACTCTTCATCTCCCCACTTCCCTTGCTCTGTGCACATGAAAGCTGAAGTGGACTTCTATGGGCTTGTCTTTGCCCTCGCTCCTGCGTAGGTTTGGTCAATGGGAGGCACCATTCCTTGCTAGTTACGCTTAACCCAGCCTGCATCTTTGTGAATAGTCCCCTCATTACATTCTCCCAGCTGAGTGTGTCATCTCCTACCTGTTCAATCCCTGACTCTAAATGACTGAATGAATGAAAAGAAAAATTTGAAAATCACACCAGGGCCATAGTTTGCTTTTATAGATAGAGTTAGCTCTTAACTGAACAGCCATTTTTGGAATACAGAACTTTTATATTAAGAATTAAAAATTAGGCCTTTTGATGACTCCTTAAATCTTCTGATTGTATCATTATAAAAATTTATTGTTAAGTTTTAGCTAACTCTGATATCAGCAGCATTTTAAAACATGAATTTAGATCTTGTACATTAGGTAAGAAACCAGTTAATTTTCATGAACATGATCTTACTTCAAGCTTTCTTTTAAGCATAGTGTCTTTGAGTATATCCAATAAGAGAACCTCTTCAAACATGTACATTAAAAAAAAACATTTTATCTGAAAATCTTGCCAAATATCTATCATTTTTATAAATTGTTCTATTTTTGTGCTCAGAAGGGTATTTGGCTACATTTCAAAAATTTAAGATTATTAAGGAAAAATAGTTAGTGATTACAGTCATTCCTTAAGCTTTCAATTCATGTGTGATTCAATTTGACATGTTATAGAGAAATTTCTTTTTCTGAATTTGCTTGTGGAGGAGAAGCTAATGTTTACAGATGGTAAAAGATAGTTTTAAAAGATTAAATAATACAAGAACCCATTTGAAAATACAGTTTATACCTTTATGTAAAAAAAATTTTTCTAGTCCCTATTACTTTTCAGAATAATTCTTTTTTTGTAGCGATAAATCAAATAAATACCATAATTCTGTAAATGACTTATAAGAAAAGACAATAGACAGATTATGAGCACAATGGATTTAGTTTTGGCTCATACTTGTAACTAAACATTTCAGGTCTCTGTTTCTTCAACTATAATATGAGATTTTGGATTGGATCTTTTTTCCAAGCCATTTTTCAATATTAAGATTCTATACAACATGTTTTGATTCTTTTAAAGCTTTGGTTAGCTGCAGTTAATGAAAGTTCTGAGAAATGGACTAAATGATGCTGAGAGATAATGATGACTAAGGACTCTCAGCCCAATCAAGTGCCCCTTTGGCATTCTTGGGTGATCATAACTTCTCTGCAGTGTTGCTTCATTCCAAGGAGTTCAGGTAATTCTGTTTCAGTGACACAAGTTCTATTTAAGATGGTGTCTGGGGACACAGATCTGGATAGTTCTGATGTTATTTTAGGCTAGAGAGAGAGGATCAGTAATAAACCAACTAGCGACAGATCTAATAAGGTCAAGTGCACAGCTTTATGTGAGGCCAGACAAAGGTGAGTTTATAAAACATGAGGTTTGCATTACTGCCTTCATCTTTCATTTCCATATAAATTCAAGATCAGGCATATAGCACCAGCAGAAGCAAGTGTACTGAATAAAATCCTTTCAAAAAGATCATCTTTTGGAAGAATTTCATGAAGCAGCAGTAACTATTTAAAGCAGCATGTATGTCATTTTCCATGAGAAAATTGAACCAAAGAAATAGGCTTTTCCATTGTTGTTATCTTCCTAAACTCTAGATATCTTTATAGATGTACTATAGCTAGAGCTCAAATATTTGTACTCCAAATGAGCTTTTAAAAGATTCAATCCTTGTTTTCCCAAGCCAAGATTTCAATAAAAACAGTTTGGAATAACTAGCACAATTTTATGGTTTATATCACTGGAGACCAAATATAAAATTTGAGGAATATGTTTTGCAGGAGAATTATATCTCTTTCCACATATTACCATTTTAAAAGCCTAGCACTTCAATATTTTTCTGTTATCACGATGGCAAATTGCTTACATGAATAACTGTCCAACTAAAATTAATGACCACTAGGAAAGAGAACACAAATAATCAACTTGGAATATATCAGCATGTCTCTTTCTGTTCGGTGCCATGGAACAAAAACAACAATTAGAAAAACACACACAACACTTTCTGATTCCCATTTAAAAAAAGAGAAATTGAACTGTAAATTATCAAAGCTGACTCCTTGAAACAGAAAGGTGAATAAAGGGTGTTTGTGAGTGATGCAACCAATTTTCAGAGAAATGCAATGTTTACTAATAAGGGCAAATTTTAGTTTAACCTCCTCTTCACCTGAATTTGGAAGTTTTGAAATGCTATTTGTCACATTCTGATATGACAGAATTGGAAAGCAGTGTGGTGTATGGCCTATGCAAAGGGCCAAGGACACAGGGATTCAAGTCTCACCTCTGTTCACAGTAGTCAACAGTAATTCAGGGAATATGCTAGGATGATTTGGGATTTTTCAGGAACTGGCAATGCCTGTCTCCAAAGATCTAGAATGACTTCAGAGAGTTTGTAAAGTAATGCCAATGAATCCTCAGAAATAACAAGCTGGAAAGTACAGTTAAAATAACAGCACTTCTTATCATTGAAAGGATACTTCATTTTTTAAAGAAAGAGCATATTTCCTTGAATTAGAGCTGTGTATTTTGTATTGCTAGTGAGAAATTTGAAACTAAACTATCAGCTATTCTACTTGGAAACTCACTTAAATGTAGCACCTGCCTAAGTGTCAGGTGTGTGCTCAATGAATGGCTTTGTGAGATGGTGTCTTTGTCCATCTTTCTGTCTTAACATGTCAACTCCCTAGGGGCAGATACATCATCTTCAATTTCCCTCCTTACCAGATAAGTAGACAGCAAATGCTAAAAAGGTTGGCTGAGTGACACATATTGGCCATTAAGGAAATTAAAATGAAAAGCCAGAGTTACAATTTAATGAGTACAGAGCTTAAGTTTCACAATATAAAAAGTTCTGGAGATGGATGATGGTGATGGTTGCACAATGGGAATGTACTTAATACTAAATTTTATGTTATAAATATTTTAACATAAATATAATGAAGTCATTAATGGGAGGAAAAATGGTTAAAGAAAAACTCAGACTTATTTTTATGTCTCAGTTCACAGTTGTAGATTCTTTTATCTTTTCTTGCTTTTTCTTTGCTAACATCAAAGCAATTGATCATTAAGCAATGGGCCTGTTAAGATCTGTCATTATGAATAGCCTGAAAATGTTTCCTCTAAAGTACTTTTAATCATATTAGAAGTTTTCCTCTTTGATTGGATACAAAATCCCCTTTTCATACACACACACACACACACACACACAACACAATACCGGGATGCCAAAAAGAGGTATACACATTTTAAGAGACGTTATCTATGTATTACTTTGGCATGTAAAATATGATTTTAAATTGTAAAATATGATTTTATGCTTTTTTAAACTATTGAAATGAAATTTTTAAAAAGTTAAAGGTGTTGGCTTATAGTGAACTAAGTTAATTTTGAATACATAAACATTAAATGTTGTAATAATTATGTTTGTTTCTTAAGTGAATATGAAACTAAGTGAATATCCTTCTATTACAATCCTTCAATTACTTTAACTAAACTTGATAAGACTCGATGTTCAAGTTGGTGGAATACCTGAAATGTCTTTGTGTAAATCAGCTAGTAAATGCAAATTTAGGAAAACTTTTTGAGAATACATATTTCTTAATGATTTATTTCTTCCCTTAAAAAAACTGATTTCTTATATGGTATTAAAATATTTGATATAACAAAAAGACTGAAACAAATAGCTAAAGACTGGACATTGTTTTTTGAAAGCAGTTTTTTACCTGGGTGTGTCCTGTGGCAGGTGGCAGGCGCTGTCACAATATACTAACTTATTTGGCATTCCCCTCTATTCACATGATTAGTGCAGAAAAGAGCACATATAATCTTCTCCAGATACAAGGACAAGCATGCTGAACTCATTCCATAATTACCTGCTCATCATTGCTTTTTAGATAACATAGTTAGGTTCTTTCTTGCTTACTTTTACAACTTAAAAATATGCCTATTACCAAAAAACGATGAGGCTCATTTATAACAACATCAAAATCACAGATTTTTGTTGCAGTTAAGTGGCAATTTCCTCACAGTAGAGGTAGAGTATAAGCCCTTTCCATCAAATCATAGAAAACCAGAAAACTACAATCTAGGCTCTGACTAATTTATATTTATGAGTGAAAGGAAAGAGAAATCTGGAATTATGATCATGTATGCAGATTTGTATCCCTTGGCAAGAGAACACTGGAATTGACAATAAGAACTGCAGATGACTTGAAGCATGAGGAGTGCTGAGAAAGATGTACTTTCTATGTAATAATGGATAATTGAATATTTCTCCTTTCTGTTTCATAGCCTTGTAAACACCAGGTCTGGCTAATTTGAGTCGAGGCTTATAAGTTCATAAGTATCTGTTCTTCCACTTGTCCCTCTGGCACCTGCCCACGTGGAGGGTACTCTTCAACAGGGCACATCTGTTGTAGCCTCACAGATTCTTCTGCTTTCTGAGAGCTGCATGTGATGTGAAGAGTCTTTTTGTGTGGAAACCATCCAGCCTCAGCCACACCGTTCAGCAATTTTGCTGAAAGGAGAACAGTCTTGGTTGCACTCAGGGTGAGTCAGGATGACATTAGCAATCCTGCCTTGTTTCTGCTTTGCAAAAGGAGCGATCACATCTTCTTTCCTAGCTTGTGCTGTGGCCATATGGATAAGTGGTTTTTATGCTTGAGCTGTATTGGGCCTTATTTAGTTGACAACACCTTCTTTGTAAGACCTCCAAGTAGAAAGATCTTGTGAGTCTGGTTTATAGTAACACAAAACCCTAAAACTGTATTCTGACAAATTTTTCATGTCATCACCAATTGTAGTTAGAAACAAGAAGAGTGTTTTTGATGAAAAGACCAAAAGATTGCTTGGCTGGCCCCTCAGTTTTTTGAGTTATTTGTTGCCACAGCTTCTTTTATTTAAATTATTTGCCTTCTATTTGTCTGCATTTGTCAGTTACTATTTGGCGTATTTACGGGGCTGGTGGGGGGGCGTGTCTAATAACCTTGTCTTGGTGGATCCCACTCTGGTTTTCACTGTACTGGGGATGAGTCAACATTTTGCCATGCTTTTTTGGCACTGTTAGCAAGCCCCAAGCCATGGAGGAAATTCTAGTTTGTCCTTTGAACTTCATTTGTCCTCTGTGATTTTGCTATAGCAGCTGCTACAATTTGGGCATCTTTATTTGTATTTCAGACTCAGACTAACAGGCTAAAATCTTCCTGAAAGTAGAGACCACAAATCACTCATGTTTTGTATTCCTAATACCTGGCATTGTGCTTGTTTGAATGGATGGATGGATGAATGATTACATGAATAAAAACTGTTAGGCTTAATATTTGATGTTGCTCATAAATGATGTTTTGAGTAGATAGCCTATTAATCTGATAGATTTTAGTAAGCTTTAAAAAAAGTACTGTGATAAGTTTTATCTGTTCTGCAATTTCACTAAGTTCTCCTAATCCATCATACATGTGCTACCTTTATTTCCTCTCTGTCAAAGCTGTGGTTCATGAATGGTCATACTCTAACGGTCACCATAAAATCCCTGGCTTCTCCAATAGCTCCAACCCAACTGGTCATCTCTTCTTCTTTGGAAGTTCCCTGTCCCTCTTCTAAGTTACATTGCTGAACTGCTTCTTTTCACTGCTCCTTCCAAAAAACGCTGTTTTCTTCATCCAAAAATATTGGCTTTTCTAAATATTTGGTCTCTGTGTCCTTTTTCTCAATTTCTTTTCTCTCTTGTTTAGAGATTATCTATTATCCATGATCATCTCTAGGTACAACTGTATCTGCTGTCCTGCTTTCTCTTTTATGACCTAGGTCTACATTTTCAATTGCTTGTTCCACACCCCAACCTTGGTATCCTACCAGCCCCTCAACACTAAACAGTTCAGGCCAGCCACAGTGACTCATACCTGTAATCCTAGCACTTTAGGAGACTGATGCAGGAGGATTGCTTGAGGCCAAGAGTTTGAGACCAGCCTGGGCAACAGAGTGAGGCCCCAACTCTACAAAAAAATTAAAAACAAACAAACAAACAAAATAGTTATTCAGCTGAACCGGTTTAAAAAGGCTAGTTTCTTTTCACTTTCCTAGTCCTGTGAGGGCACTTCTCTTCTCTTGGTTCCCCAGGATCAAAGTCATAGTGTCTTTGATTCTTGTGCTTTCTCCCTTCTTTAGCGGTGGGAGAGTCCTATCGATTCTATTCTCCTCTCTACCCAACTTGCTCTCTGTGTTTCATATGACAACCATTTTATTTCCAATTTTTGCACTCCTTTCAACCATACTCAGTGTTGATAGCTGTTCTTCCCACCATCTGATCTATAATTTGGGTTTCTCAGGCTTTTGCCTTCATCTATTATTCCAGAATGTCCAACCCCCAGATACACCTTAACCTTTATTTTCTATCCTGCCTCTCCATTTTCCTACTGATGGAGACATTTTATAATTTAATTTAATTTCCATTATTTCTATCATCTCTCTTCACTCACATGACGTTGTATACCACTCACTTTAATTGGAATGCCCTCTCTAATATTTACCTCATAAATTTATGATCATTTTTAAAGGTCCTATTCAAATATTATCTTCTTTTAAAACAAACAAACTTTTCTCACCCTTCCAGGGGAAGTTGCACTCATACCAATTATTAGAGTCTTCAGGAAAAAGTCTGCCTTTCTCTCTTCTTGCTCTCACAGTGTCAAAATAAAAGAGTATGATATAACTTAATATGGTGTATTTAAATATTGGCTGATATGTCTGTCCTCCCATTCAACTGTGAGTGTCACAAGGGTTAGAACTGCCTTATTTTTCTTTGTTTCTCTAATATTTTATGTGGCTCATAGTCAGCACTTTATAAACACCAAACACTCTTTGAAAATTTAGCTTCAATCACTTTTGGATATAAGGGAGATCTTAAATATTTCTTTTCCCTCTGAGTTCCTTTCAAATGAGAAATAAACACAGTGAAACAGCGTATACCATCTGTTTCATGGTTGGCAAACGCAGATTAAAAAAAAACTTGGCCAAACTTCCAACTCCCATCCCTCTTTGATTTTATCCACCTAAGCACAAGTGAATAGACTGAAACTAAAAAAGCAGAAACCTGTTTCTTGAGTGAACAGTGGAAGTTTGAGATGAGCCTGCCATGACTAAGTGCAGGTAGCCCAGGATGGTGACAGAGAACCTAATAGCTTTTGAGGCACCCACTGGAATTGTGTACCAATCAGCTTGGCCATTCTTCCTCCAGAAGGGAGAAATTAGTTATGGGAATAGAGTAGGATGACCAGTTTGTTCCAGATTGTTTAGGACTTTCCTCATTTTAGCACTAGAAGTGACATGTCCTGCAAATCCTCTTAGTAGTGGGCAAAATGAGACAGATGGCCACCCTAAAGTAGAAACAAGAATGGAAGCCTTCTACTCAGCATTTGTGAGAGAACAGAATTGGTGGGTAAGAACAATACTAGAATGAAAAACACTTCTCTCCAACGATTATGCTCTTTAATGTTTCACCTATGAATGGTTGCACCTTGCTCACAAGACTGAATATAAAATTCTCAGCCAGGCATTCCAGGGCCTCCTCAATTTAGTCCCAGTCCATCTTTTAAATTTATCACCTATCATTCTACAATTATCCATTAAGAAACTGCCATTGGCTAATTATGTTTTAAAGCCATGGAACAACATAGTGAAAAAAAAATTAACATGAAAGGCGCCGGGCTCGGTGGCTCAGCCTGTAATCCCGTGCCTTGGGAGGCTGAGGTGAGTGGATTGCCTGAGCCTGAGGGTTCGAGACCTGCCTGGGCAACTTGGCGAGACCTCATCTCTACAATAAGTCAAAAAGTCAGCCGGGCGTGGTAGCGTGTGCCTGTAATTCCAACTACTGGGAAGGCTGAAGCGGAAGGATTGCAGGAGCCCAGCAGGTCGAGGCTGCGGTGGCTGGGAGCGGCCACTGCACTCCAGTCTGGGCAACAGAGCGAGACTCCAACTCAAAAAACAAACAAACAAACAAAAAACATGAAAAGCTTTCATCCTTCCTATAGGCACAGTCTGTTTGATATGTAGTCTCTGAAATGGTCCAGTGATTCCTCCCTCTATGTTGTTATTCTGTCCACTTAAATGTGGGTTAGACTCATCCACTTGCTACTTCTGAACAGAATAGTGTGGGTGTGAAGGGGTGGTCAGATATTACTTCTAAGATAAGATTATAAAAAGACCATAGCTATTGTTTTGTGTGTCCTTAGAGCACGCTCCCTGAGGGAAGTCAGATGTCATGTCATAAAGCAGCCCTGTTGGGAGGTTCACATGGCAAGGGACTAAGGCATGTTGATAACCATGTAAATGAGCTAGGGAGCAGATCCGTTATTCCCCACCTCCCTTTTCCTGTGCAGTTGAGTTTTCAGATGAAAGCACCTCTGGTCTGCATCATAATTTCAACTCATGAGAGACTTTGAGCCAGAGGTACCCAGTTGAGCAATGCTTGGATTCTAAACCCATAGAAGCTATGGGATAATGAGATATTGTTACTTTAAGTTGCTAAGTTTTGGGGTGATTTGTTATGCAACAATACATTACTAACACTTCTATTAGCTGGGCATGGTGGCACATGCCTGTATTCCCAGCTACTTGGGAGGGTGAGGCAGGAGGGTTGCTTGAGACCAGAAGCTCAAGGCTGTGGTGACTTATAGTCATGCCACTGCACTCCAGCCTGGGCAACAGAGTGAGACCTTGTCTTCAAGAAAGACAAAAATTATACCTATATCTGTCCTTCTTTTGCTTGCTTCTTTTTGCTAATGGTTTCTCTAACAAAGTGCTTGCATGTAATAGATGTTCAATAAATAATTTGACTAGTGAATGAATGAATGACATGACTTCTACTAAAAGAAATTCTGTCATTTTTGCATTTTAGATCAGTGATTCTGTCTTGGAAACACTTTTATTTTCTACATTGTCTATGATAATGTATTCTGCTTACAAAAACGAAACCATTCTTGACTGAATTATGTTTTACTATTTTTTAAAAGTACATAAAACCTGTGATGTTACTATTCTGCTGAATTAGAATGTATAGTCGAAGCTCATCTGGATAAACCCCAGGTTTGTATGAATAAGTATACTGAAGACCAGTGAATTGATCTCAAGCCAACTCATAACCTCATAATGTTTATTTCATTATTTTTCCTTTTTTGATGTTCATTACATCAGGCACATCTTTTATCACTTGGTTAATTAGAGAATGGGCATGGGAATAGGCAGAAAATTTTGTGACTCTCACACCCATAATTAGAGCTATAAATTGGAAAGAGTTCCCTATTTGAGGAATTGACTCAATTCCAAATGAGAGGGTGCATAGAATTGCAAATACTACTAACCCAAGAGTTAGGAGACTTGGTTTTTGTCTTAGTTCTGGTAGAAACAAGTCATGTAAGGACAGACATTCACGCCTATGCTTTACTGTCCTGTCTTTATCAGTAAAACCAGTGTGCTAGGTTAATGTTCCCTAAGTTTTTTTTCTAGGAAGAAAGAAAAAAAAAGAAGACTTCTGTATCTGCCTACTATTAACTAGGCACTATATAACTTTTACGAAAGATATGAAAAAGTTTTGTACCTTTTTTTTTAAAAAAAGAGTAAATTCTTTGAACTTTAAAAAAATTAGCAGTTTGTATGTAAACTGTGATAGAAAAAATTCAGGGAAATCATAATGAACCAATAAAGCAATCTTCTGAGAAGTAGATATATCCCTGGAAATCACAAGTCCCAGTAATGAGACCTTACCAATCCTTTTGCAGAAGCCATCCTGGGAAACTGACCAACAGAACTGGGTGAGATTCAGTAATTGTCAGTAATAGACTAATATTTGTCTTTTATTCCATGTCAACATTTGCTCTGTCTGGCACAGGGTAAGTACCCAATAAATATTTGTGGAAAATAAATATTTCCAAATTTTAAAAAAGTTCTTCTTGTTCCAAGTTCCTGTTTCATGACTCCACAATTAAGCATCTGACATTCAATGGACACACTTTAAAAGCCTGTCCGGTGCATTCTGTCTTCAGCACATCACTCCAGTTCATCACTCTTCAGACAGAGTGGTAAAGATAAGGTACTTTGAAGGTGGACTTACTTGAGGTTAACACTTTGGACTTGCAAAAAGCATGTTTCTTAACCACTCTAAGTTTCAATTTCATCATACATAGATTATCTTTCTAACCTTTAAAGGACCTGTTATGAGAACTGCTTGAGAATAAATAAAAACAGTTGAGCATAATGTCTGACCCAGAATATAACTTTAATATATTTTAGTTGTTTTATTTTTGTTTTTTTTTGCTTCTCTTCTATTTTTAGTCACCTTTTCTCTAGTATTATGTCCATGCAAAACAAGACAAGATGAAATGAAGTAATAATACATCAAAGTCTACAGTAGAAAACTCTGTGTATGCATATGTGTGATGTGTGATTCACACTGTGAGTTCTATTGGTCAGATAAGATCTTTTTATGTTATGCATGATTCTATTAAATTTTTTTTAGATTTTAAACCTTTAGGAATTAAAAGCATATCTTTATTTTGTGATAATTTTGTAGGGTACACTGTCATTTATTTGAAGAAGATTCATTAATATTAGCTAATAATGATGTCAGTTCTTTTAGCAGTGTAAAACACAATGACATCACTGAAATTTATGCAGGAGAAATTGTTTTTGTATTATGACTTAATCTGGTTCTTCTAAGAGCTGTTCGTTGATCAAATTATTTCCATAATGCACATGATAGAAGGTGGGGGAAAGGATGGGGCTGAGAGTTAACTTGGGTGGAGGGGAGAAAATGGTCTAAGTATTTACAAATGAGATTTATCTAGATAAGTGAATTTTACCAGTTACTACAACTAAAAAAAAAAAAAAAATCAAAACTAATGCTTCTCACTTTTCTCATTCTTGATGTACATGGAACACCATTCTTTGGTGATCCAACTACTTCTGCAAGTTGTGAGCCCTTGGAAGTCATTATTGATAGATTTTTGTTGTATTCCTTATGATGGAAAAAACAACGCTTGGCAATATCTATGCCTATTATTCATGGCCTATCAATATACTCATGATAAGTTTGTACTCAATTCATTTGGCGAGCAGTCACAAATTCATATACAATGTCATCTATCTCCACTTTTGTTTATTTTTACTGGCGCTTGACCATCAAACTTGCACCTTGGATTACTGTGCCTATTCCTAGCTGGTCATTGTCATATGCTGCTTCCTGGAAATTTGGATTAGAGATGAAAGGAGGGAGAACTAAGTACAGGCAACTATACATTTTGAACTAAAAGATGACTGTGATTTCTTATAATGTATTTTTCTCCTACCTTGTAATAGAATCTGTAAAACCGGCAAACCTCTATACTCAGGACTCCTAACTGCTGTGTCTTTAGAAGGCTGAGTCCATCTAGGCCTCTTCACTGTTGTTGTTTTGGACAGAAAACTTTGCGACAGCCGCTAGACTAAGAAATAGTACTTTGAGGAAAATCAGAAAGACTGATAGATTTCACTGACTCTCTGAGTTGAAGGCAACTGTAGTAGAGATTTCCATCTGTCCATTTACAGAGGCGGATATGTAACCAAGTATTTACCGGCTTGCTGTAAATGAGAAAAATACAGATAACATTGTAAATTTTCCTTAAAGGTAAAACATCCCAATTCAAATTGTACTTTGTCCTGAAATGATAAATTGTCCTGCCTTTCTTGGAAGAGTATTATTTCTTTTATGAGACAATGATAAATAATGGTAAAATTAATGAGTCTTTAAAATGTTATTAATATCACTAATTGGCAAAATATGATTGCAGTACTTTCACATTGAAAACATTATGGTCTGTAAAAAAATGTGGAAAGCATTGCACTAAAGATCATCTATTCCAATGATTTTTAAAAATGTAACTGAATAACCCCTATTTTTTCTACCATAATGAAATATTACCTGGAAAGTTATATGCAAAGCACAATTTCTCTGATTGAAGTGGTGTGGGCAGGCTTGTCGTCTTCCTCAGAGCTCCTGAGATAACCCTTTCATAGAATTCTTGGATTCCTTAAAACATAGTTTTAAAAGCATTGGTTTAGACAGGGTTTCTCAACCTTGACACTCTTGACAGTTTAGAGTAGGAAGTTCTTTGCTGTGGGAACTACCTGGTGCATCATAGGCTGTTTAGTAGCATCTCATGTCTCTACCTTCCAGAGGCCCGTAGCACCCACCTATTCTAACTGTGAAAATTAAAATATCTTCAGACATTGCCGAATGTCCCCTGGGGTGCCAGATTGCCCCTAGTTGAGAACGACTGCTCTAGACAACAGACTTAACCACACAGTACAGATATGGAGAGATAGGTTAAGTAGTATTAACTGATATTTTTTATTTGCTTTTTTGAAAGCAAAATCTGATATCCCACCACCTTTCCTCTGTTCAAACTATTCTCTGGCCTCCATGCCTCAGGGAAATGGAGGTCACAGCTGAAATGCAAAGAGAAGCAAAATAAGATAATGCTCGGCTTCTGATCTCCCAAGGACTAGAGCCTAGATTAAACAATAAATTTGGAAGAATACTTAGCTATCCTGTTTTACCTGGCATGGGGAGTGAATATAAAACCCTCTGGGTTGGAAGAGACAGGCTAGAGAGTTTGGAAAGGAAGTAAGAGAATTAGGTGAGGTGTAAAGGTTCTGTGGGCATGGTGAGAGGGCAGAATAGACTTTTTTAGGCTTGAGGATTTGAGCTTAGAAAGTATTCTTCCTTTCCTTGTGAGTGAAGCCAAATAAAAAGCAGAAACCTCTCCCGGGCCACCATGAGCTGGGCACCCACATAATAGAAGTGGCAATGTGATCTGTCTAGGTTTGAGAGGACCAAAGAAAAACTATTAGATTTCCTGTAACCACAAAGAGGAATGGAAGAATATTCAAAAGTTCTTGTGCCCCATTTGCTGCCCTTCTCCATTTGTAAAGGAAAATTAGTTAAGAAAGATATCAGTGGTCATGCAGAGGTTTTGTCCTTGCTGAGGATGCTACATTGAAGACTGCAGAGTAGAACAATCTTCTAGGGACTAGATGGTGCTCCAGTTACAACTCAACCAGTCCTAACATAGAAAGGGATATGTCTGAGAACCAGACAGGATCTGATATATCTGAGATGATTCCATCCCAGGAAAGAACTAATCGAGATTGAGAAGAGGGCTCACTCACTCCTCTTCACTAATGCCGCAGTTCCTTAGTGTCAGTCCTAGAGAAGGGGTCGTGGGTGGATCTTGAATGTTGCTGAGCTAAACCTGAAATGTCTAAGGAAAATCATAATTAGAACAGCAACTGAGCCGGGCTCGGTGGCTCAGCCTGTAATCC
>CAUYQG010252646.1:0-15081 GCA_963574415.1 Tarsius wallacei
GGCTCGGTGGCTCAGCCTGTAATCCCGTGCCTTGGGAGGCTGAGGTGAGTGGATTGCCTGAGCCCGTGGGTTCGAGACCCGCCTGGGCAGGCGAAACCTCATCTCTACAATAAATCAAAAAAAAAAAATTAGCCGGGCATGGTAGCGTGCACCTGTAGTTCCGGCTACTCGGAAGGCTGAGGCAGAAGGATCGCGGGAGCCCAGCAGGTCGAGGCTGCGGTGGCCGGGAGTGGCCACTGCACTCCAGTCTGGGCGACGTAGTGAGACTCCAATTAAAAAAAAAGTAGTTGTGTTAAAAGGAAAATGAGACCAGGCATGGTGGCTCATGCCTGTAATCCCAGCACTTTGGGAGGCCAAGGTGGGAGGATTGCTTGAGTCTAGGAGTTCAAGACCAGCCTGGGCAACATAAAGAAAACTGTATCTACAAAAATAGAAAAGAAAAATTAACTGAATGTGGTGGCATGTGCCTGTAGTCTAAACTACTTGGGAGGTCGAGGCAGAAAGATCACTTGAACCCAGGCATTGGAGGGTACAGTGAGGTATGGCCACACCCTGCACTCCAGCCTGGGTGACAGAGTGAGACTGCATCTCAAAAAAGAAGGAAAAGAAGGAAAAGAAAGAGAGAGAGAGAGAGAGAGAGAGAGAGAGAGAAAGAAAACAGGAAGCAAAAAGACAGCAAACAAAAAGAAAAAATATGTAAGTATTGAAAAGAAAAGGGAAAAAAGAAAGATGATTGTCACATGAGGCATCTGTATGGGAAAGAATTCACACCTGTTCCTATTTCTTTCTAAATAATATCTGCAGCTATTTCAGGGCTCAGAAAATAGAGTCAGATTGAGTCATGCATGTGTTTCACTTGAGTCTTTGGTCCAGATTTCTTTTTACTTGCCCACTCTGCTTCCTTGGATTCCTTTGGAAAGGTTTCTTTCAGATCCACACTCTCAATTTCAGGGCTGTTTTAGGGCCACCTGCATGACCCCACCAGCCTTATGAACAAAGGCTGGGTGCTCGTCTACTGGAAGAGTCTTGGCTTCTTACTCAGAAGAATGTTAAGAGAACTGAGTCTGGTCACCAACCACATTCTTTTATAAAGTCCAGTCACCATTTGACCTTTCACCCTGGGGTGAACACTTGCTTTTTTGCCACTTCTTGGAACCCAGAGGGTTAGTACTTAATGTACCATAGGCTCGCTGACCCCACAGCCCATAAAGAAAGTCAGTAGAATGGTCCAGGGTGTCCTTTGGCTCAGTGATGCCAGGGACAGTGGTGCTGGTGACACAGCTTTCTCTTTCTGCTTATATGACACTGACAAGGACCTTCTAGTTTAAAGATCCAGTCGCTGGTGAACCCCCCCAAAAGGACTTGTACAAGCCTTACTGTAGAAACAAACAATGGCTCACATACTAGTAATGTCACCACTTCCCTGGAATAGAAAATAATGACGCAGGCATTGATGTCCCAGCTGCAGAGGGACATGCTCGGCTCCATTCCCACACACTCACTTGGTGCTGGTGAAGGATTGGCTTGGACACTGCTGTCTGGATTGCGGTCTCTGGGAAGTATTTTAGAACCGAGACTCATAAAACTGTAGGATGAATGTCGCTAACTCATTCTGCTACACAGTTTCCATTGTGTTTTTTGTGGGAGGTGGCATTGTTTTTTGAGAGAGAGAAACAAGGTCTTGCTCTGTTGCTTAGGCTGGAGTGCAGTGGCGCAATCTTAGATCACGGCAGCTTCCAACTTCTGGGCTCAAGCAATCCTCCCACTTCAGCTTCCCATGTAGCTGGAACTACAGGAGTGCTCCACCCCATCTGATTAATTTTTTTATTTTTATTTTTTTTAGAGATGAGAGTCTCGCTATTGTCAGGCTGATCCTGATCTCCTGGCCTCAAGCGATCCTCCCACCTCAGCCTCCCAAAGCACTGGGATTACAGGCATGGGCCACTACACCCAAGCTCTCTTAACTTATTAAACCAGGCATGCAGGTGCTCTTCTGCTTTCTGTTTAGGGTGATGAGGGAGGAAGAGGACCCTCTGATCATGGAGCTAGAGGAGGGTTAAGCACTGGGCCAGAGTCACTGTGAGCTCAGAGGCTCAAGGCGCCCTGGCATTGTGCTCACATGACCATACGTTTTTGTAAGATTTTCAAAAGAAAGAGATTTTGACCACAATTGATTAAGAGCACTGAGCACCATCTCTTCCCACTGTGATTCACCCCCGTGTAGTTTACTAGCTTGGGATGGCGCTGGAGTTGTCCAAGGCATTTTGGAAACTTGACTAAAGGGAGACTGAGTTGGGGATGCATTTTGCTTGGGTTTAATGAGATATATGTATGTGATTTACAGTTATTTTCGTGTATACATGTATCTTGTAGTTAATAAAGGTACACTATTTTTCTGGATTTTTGTGACGCTATTTTCCAGTTTTTAAAATTTATAATTTTTACTTCTCTCATTCTAAGAAATATTCATATTTGTATCTAATTTTGTAATCATAATTTGCATTTTTTTAAAGGGGGCTCTAATTGTATAAGCTCTGACCTCACAAACCTCGATCTCCCCTCTCACCCCAGAGAAATACTTCTTGGTTCCTCCTCCCTCCCATCCCTCCGTTTTTTTCTTTCTCTTCCTCCTCTTCTTCGGTGACTAGTGCTTTGCAGTACTCACCTGGGTTCTTGATTTTTGTTCTCATTCACGTTTTCACAGAATCAAGGGGAAAACTTTTCACGCATATCATGGGCTAAATAAACTTTTACAGAATGGTTTGACAACCGAATCACCATGTAAAATGGGAATGCCCATACAAGAGTGTGTTCTGAGTTCTGAACTGCCCGCTTGGAGTGCCTTCTGGATGACGGTGGTCTCTTCCTAATCTGCCCCCCAACCCCACCATTCCAGCTCACTCTCCCCTCCTCCGAAGACACCCTGCCCTCCTGCCCTTCCAAGTCAGTCCTCCTAGGTCACAGCTTATTTCACAGTGCAGTGTCTTTGTATTTAATAATCGTTGGTTATCCTCTCTTTGTTCTTTTACTAAAGAGGCTAACACTAAAAATGCTGAATCATCAGGTTTCTCAAGCCAAAGTAAATAACAATTCGAGCATTTTTTGGTTTGTTTTCTTTCTTTTTTTGAGTCGAGGTCTCACTCTGTCACTCAGGCTAAAGTGCAGTGGCACAATCACTGTTCATGGCAGCCTCAACCTCCTGGGTAGCTGAGACTATACATGTGCCACCATGCTCGGCTAATTTTTTTTGCAGAGTTTTTTATTTTTAATGTGGCCCAGGCTGGTCTTGAACTCCTGGCCTCAAGCAATCCTCCCAAAATGGCCTCCCAAAGTGCTGCAATTATAGGCATGAGCTACTGGGCCTAGCCTTAGAACACTAATGTTTAGGGAAAAGTTACCAGAGGCAACTGCCCTATTAAATTATAAGTAAAGTCCTGACAGTAAATAAAGAAATGGTAAAAAAACCAAACAACTCCTGAAATTTAATGAAGATAAAGGAAAAAAAAAAAACAGAAAACTAAAAAAAAAAAAAGCCAAAACAACAACCAAAATATTGTTCTTAGCTTGTGTCCTTTGGTTTAGAAGCAAGCAGGTGTTTGCTCTTCAAAGTGCTGAGGAAACCACTTGTATTATACCGGTTAATTGGGGATTTGGTATACAAAGGGCAAAAATTTTAAAAATTCTCACCCAAAGAGGTATACATGCTAAAGTTTTAGTTTTAACAAGATCTCTGTTACCCAGGAGGCTTACTTCCACAGCATACCTTATTTTTCAGTAATACTGATCAAACAAGATGATATTTTACTTGATTGATGGAATTAGGGGGAGGTGTACCTTAATAGTTAGGACTACGTTTTAGATTCAGACAAGCCTGGCTGTAAATCCTACCTTTCCAACTGATTAGCTGTGGGATCCCTCTAAGCTTCATTTTCCTCATCTACAAAATGAGGGTCATAATCTCTACCACATAGGATCTTTGAGAGATTGTTCATTTGTGAGTTGATGTCTGTTAAGGATTTGTGGAGCAGTTGCTGTGGGAGGCTTTTTGAAAGATCATTTTCCAGTCATTCCTGGTTTATCATTCAAATCGCAGCCCTGACCGATTTCCGGTGTTGCAAGAGTTTAGAACCTCGTCAGTCATCTAGGCATGAAAATATTTGTTAAAATATTTGCTTTCCTGTTGTTTTTAGATTTGCTTTCTGTGACATGTCCTCCACACCTCCCTTACCCCCCCTGGGAGAAATAGGAGAACAGATTGTACATAGAATAAAATCCAAACTCTGTCCTATCCCTGCCCACCTCAGGGGGCCTTATCTCAGATTTTGGAACATGCCACATCCTCTCCCATTTCTAGGCCTTCACATGGGTTGTTCTCTGGTCTTGGGTTGCCCTTCCCTAACTCTCAGCAAGGCTGGCCCCCTCTTACCCTTTGCTCCTCAGCTTAGAAGATACTTCCTCAGAGACCTTTGCCATCCACCGACCCTTCTCTGTTAGGCTGTCTGTTCCGACTCCTCTTCCCAGCACATCGACAGCCGTGCAAGCTTGCTATGGGGATGCCATTGTAGACGTGTATTCTATCCCTTACCCCATGTGATAGGAAACAGAACTGGAGAACCCCAAATCACCATGCCAAGGGGAAAGTTGAGCTTAGCTGGGCCAAACACATACACAGCTGTCTCCCTTCTGTTCCCAGTAGGGCTGGCTGCTGCGACGAGGAGCACTAAGTGTCTCCCAGACGGCCTCCCTCACAAATTGTCCCCAAGGAAGTTTTTTGTGGGTCCTGAGATCTTTCAGAATATATATCCCCCCTGCAATGATCCCTGAAACTGAGTTCTGTTGGCTCTTCCTCCACGGTCTTTCCTTACGCTTATCTTTATGTGAAAGATATGCCAGATGTAAAATCATCGCCGAGTGCAAATCAAAAGCCTTCTCAAAAATGTCAACAGCTTGTCTCATTCCCCATTCCCCAGCTTTTCCCCTTTTTCCTTCCTTCCGCTCCTGTTTACTCTTTCCCCTTTATAAACTGAACTCTTTCAAAGTCCCCTTTGGAAAAAAGGCAGGGATCAGAGACACTCCTGTGGTTTGCGTGGGTGTGTGTCTTTTGCCAAGTGTGTCCTAAACCTTGGCAAAATATGCCTCAAAACGATTTTTCCCTCTTTACACATATCGACTGCCTGCTGCATGAGAGCAGGCACTTTTCTTGGGTTAGTGGCGGAACACTCCTGGTGCCTGGCACGGAACTTGACTTGTTCAGATACTGTTTTCTGAATGACTGAGAATGAATCAATAATAAAATGGTGGAAAGGTAGAATGAGGTGGGAGGAGGAGGGCGGGTGGGTGACGGAGGATGGCAGGGTGAGGACTATGCTGGACAGTTAATAAGCGCGCTGGGATCTGGTCCTTGGAGGGCAGTGATTGCAAACCAGTGATAATCAGAGTGAAGGAGGAAGCCAAGGGGAGAAAGGGCCGGTGTCTGTTCTGTGAAGAGAGGCTTTGGGGCCACCTGTGTCAGGTGCCTGTCTTAGCTCAGCTTAATAGGAAACTGACTGTTCTAATTTCTTTGTGTGGTATAGGAAAAAAATTAATAACCTGATAATGGATCTGAACAACCAAGGCATAAATCTGAGACAGGTTATTCAGTGCAGGTTAGACATAGAGATACATTTCTTGTAGGCAGTTTACATTAAAATAGGGTAAGCATTCAGGCCTCTTTCTTACCAGTACATGACTTTCACCCAACTGGCCAGGCACACCAGACCTGACTACCTTGCCGGCTGGAACGTGGATCTACTAGTGCAGTAAATCACAGAAACAATAGGGAATTACCAAAACACAGACATGATGTTCTAAGAAAAGCTAAAGTCTAGTTAGGCAATAACTTTAATTATTTAGAAGGTCCTTGTGACCTTAAAGGTTGAGAGATGGTAACCAAAACTCTTGACCAGTCACCTACCGTCCGCTGCTCTTAGCTCATGGTTAGCTTAATCATGGTTGTAAAAGGATATAAAGTGTCTTGTCAAAGGCAAGCCCATGCCCTCTCTTAAGGGATTCATGCTTGCTCTTGAGCATGCCTCTTTCTTATGAATTCTGTCTTAAACTATACTTAGAGCTTGCTCCGAATTGCTTTTCTGTGGCGAAGTCAGAGAACCCACGGAGCAATGCATCGCACCCCACCTGGCATCATCTCTCAATCATCAAGGTTTATTAAGCCAGTTTAGGGCATGTCCAGGAAAAACACATCTGTGGCTACTTTTCCAAATAAGTTTTCAGGAGGTTTAGTATTTATATATTTCCTTAAAGTTTGGGGTAAAGGTATGTAGGAAGAGGGGCTGCTAGGTGGTTAAGGGAATACTACATTTTACACAAGATAAGGTGAATGTCTGAAGAGAGAAAGGAAACAGAGCAAGAGTCAATTATGCAGAACTCTCTGGGTAGGTGGAGGAACGCATCTTGACTTTGTTCTGCACCTTAAAGAAGTTAAATAAGGTGTCCAAGCTGACCCTCTGCCTGGTGGCAAAACTGGCATTTGACTCCAAAGACCAGAGTCTTAACTTCTCTTCACTGGTTCTCTCTGCTTGGGTTCACAGAGAACTCCCAGGAAACACAAGTTTTCATACGTGTTAAACAACTAGAAACGCCACTTGTGTGACATTCGGTAGAGCAGATGATGAGCTTGTACAATAAGTTTATAACACATGGTCAGTGTAGAATGTAACAAATTTTAGTTTTAGGAGCTAGACTTTGATTGTAAACCTGAAGTTACAATTGGTGTGCCTTTTTAAAATGGGAGGGCAACAAAGACTCTTCTTAGGAATGATCTGGAGAGGCGGTTCTTCCCAAACGCTGAAGACCTTTTACCTTTCCCTGGGAATCTGTCTGATGCATAATGTTAGTAACAGCTATTCATTTGGAAGAAGATGTTGCAATGACCTTCCCTTTTGCATAAGGAGTTTAGGTAGGGGTGTCCTGAGATTTTGTTTTTCCCCCTTTACAAACCCATAACACAATTCAGAATGTGGGAAAATCATCCCCGGAAAACGGCCATGTAAAATAGTGTTGCTATGGTTCACTCCACCCATTACCTAGGGAGAACCACCACCCCTTTATCTCCAACCCAACTCTACTAACCTGGCCATGACACCTGTGGTGTTTCTAGTTATCACATACTAAAACTTGTGTTTCCCAGGAGTTCTCAATGAACTCCAGTGGAGAAAACCAGTGAAGAAAAGTTGTTAAGACTCTGGTCTTTGGAGTCAAATGCTGACTCTGCCACCTGGTAGAGTGTCAGCTTGGACATCTTCTTTAAGTCTCGATGTCCTCTATTTTAAAAATGGAAATAGTCACAGATAGTTCTGAAGATTAGATTGGATAACTCATATAAAGAGCTTAGCTCAGTACCTGCACATGGTTAGTGTCCAATAAAAGTTCATTACCGAGTCCTTCCAAACCTCATTTATCTCTTAATGAGCCCCTGTGGTCATAAAAAGCTTAGCATGTAATCAACAAAAGTAAACTGAGACTACTGGAGCCAGAAAAGAAAATTTTTTTGGAAGGATATTAATAGCTTGAAGAGCTGAGGGGGGAGCTGACCAAACAGGCCTTGGGAAAGACGAAAACTAGGGCATTTGGGGGGTGTCTCAGGAACAGGAACGCTGTACCATCTTTCTGAGGCTGCCGCCGTTGCTGGTGGCTCTGCTGCCAGTGCTCTTGTTCTCATTGCTCTAGGTTTAAATGCCCCAGAGGAAGAATTAGATGGCCTACATCAGGTTTGGGCCCTCCTCTGTGGTCAGAAGAGCTAAAGTCTGAGATTGGTTGCCCCACCCAAGCCACGTGGAGCTGGGGAGCACAGATCCACAAGGACAAGATGCCTAAGAGACATAGCTACTTGTACCCCATGGACCCATTACAAGGTGCTCCCAGGACCTGCCCCGCAAACTTCTCTTGCCCGATTTTCCTTTAAATTTTTTTTTTTAAATTTTTAAAGTGGTCATCGTACAAGTCTAAAGTTTGGGCCTCCCTTTTGTCCTCACTTTGCCTGGTTTGAGATCAGGTATCCTTATTGGTATTGTGTCCCTCCGTCTACCGCAACCCCAACAGTATCCCACTGCCAATTCCTTTCTTATAGTATTATGGTAAATGTTCAGGGTCTGCTTATGAGTGAGAACACGTGGCATTCTGTTCTTTGTTTCTGTGGTAGATCACTGAGTGTGATCGACTCTAAATCCATCCAAGTTGCTGTGAAGTCCATGTTTGTCCTTCTTTATGGCTGCGTAATACCTGATTTTTCGACTTCTTCCATGTCAAAATTGAATTGCCTTTCATCACAACCCAGCATCATTTCCTCCTGTATATCCAAATAGTCATTCCTTCCTGTGAATGACTTCTATGATGTTGATTCACTCACACGTTCATTTAGTCAGCACATATTTATTGAACACCTATTAGGTATCGGGTTTTGTGCTGGAGGCTGGCTTACCTCGGGGAACCAAAGAAATCCCACATCCAAGGACCTACTTTCTGGTAAGGGGAGACAGGCAGCCACAAATAAATAGATATATAACATCAAGCACCAGTGGTGCCGATGATCAAATGCTAATGGGAATACCCACAAGACAGGGAAGGAATGTGAAGGGTGGGAATGTTGCTCAGATTGGTTATTTATGTTTATACGAGTCTGTCCTTCAATTGATCACCTTTTGTTGCTGTATTTACTTGTCTGCCATAAATGACTAGCTGGCTTTCCCCCTCAGGGGTGAGTACCTTCAAGTGTCCTACCTACCCCCCGCCCCCACCTTGTGGTAGATACTGAATAAATGTTTGTTGAATTAATGGATAAATACACCCCTTATACTGTATGGCTTTTGGATGATCGTATTTATCTGTGTGTGAACTAGCCAGCCATTCTCCCAAGCGGGACATTGCAGGTAGCCTGGACAGAGGGGAGAATTATATCCAGGCTCTGCCCACCTAGACCAGGCTCTGCCCACCTAGACACTCTGTAACATTTTTGACTGACTGATTAGCTAAATAAGACATTTGTTTACTCCCCATTTAGCCAATCTCCCTGCTCTGGAATCAAGTTGGTTTCTTTGTGTTCTTATGTTTTTATTTTGTCATACATGCTGTCTGAATTTAAGACTGACTCTGTGATATAGAGGAGAAAAATATTCAGCCCTCACAACTTAAGTCACAGAATCACTACGTCAGAATGAATCATAGCCTCTGAAGGAATCTCACGAGAGCACCTAGCCCACGGGAGGTGCTGTGGGTACCTGTAGCAATAACAATGGTCCTTTAAGGGAAGTTAGAATCTTGTTAAATCCCCTTCCTCCATGTTTAACATCCACGTTTACTGCAATGGAGAAAGCCAGATGAATCCTTATCTGAGAACTCAGTCTCAAAGTAGAAAACAAAATAATGGAATGCTTTAAGATATTTTTATTGGGCATTTTGTATAAAGTGGGGCTCTGTGGATTGCATATGTTCAGACGAGGCCTTCCCCTTGGCAGGATTCATGGTTTTTCACTGCAGACCAGTGAATGGGCTGCCATTGGCACAGCTCTCTGGTTCCTTCAGTAGCTGTGTTTACAAATGGTCAACTGTGCTGTGAGTCTATGTAGCTTCTGCTAAATGCCCCTGAGAAGATGAATATCATCTGTTTCCAGTTTTGTTGAGTTTTGAGGCATGGCACAATTTTTTCCTAGATAAATGAATATTAAACCTTTTCCACTTCCCGAGGAAAGTTAGGGTTGGATTCTGAAGAACAAATTGCCAAACTTATTTAATCAAATTAAAATGAAATGTAAAGCAGGTCTTTCTTTTCTTGAGAGACTTGTCCATGTCAGGTCTTCCTAGCATGAATCTTCTTTCCCTCTCTTCTTCTCTCTAACAAACTTTGTTTTAAAACTTTAAAAAAATGTAAAGAGATATTGACTCTTTACAAGCACTTGTCAGAATATGGTACTGCTCAATAAAAATGTCATGTTTTGGGTGAAAACTAGATACCACTACTGACAGGCTGGAAAACATTTCATTCGCCATTAGCATGAATGGACGATCTGGCTGACTGAGAGAATGGTTAGAAATATTGGTTGAATGGTATTGGTGACCACACGGTATTGGCATACAATATTGAAAACTTTTCAAAGCCACTCTTTATCCAAATGTTCTCAGAGTTTCATATCTCCGAGAATGCAAAAACCTTGAAATTTGTATATGCAATTCAAAATTTATTTTAAGCATTAGCACTATTACAAAAGGATTCAGGGCCAGGCACAGTGGCTCACACCCGTGATCTCAGCATTTTGGGAGACCAAGGCGTAAGGACTGCTTGAGCCTAGTTTGAGACCAGCCTAGGCAACATAGTGAGACCTTGCCTCTACAACAGATTAAAAAAAAGTAGCTGGGCATGGTGGCATGTGCCTATAGTCTCAGCTACTCAGGAGGCTGAGGCAGGAGGTTCACTTAAACCCAACAGGTCAAGGCTGCAATGAACCATGATCATGCCACTGCACATCAGCCTGATGACAGAGTAAGACCCTGACAATAAAAAAGGATACTCTAATATGAGTTGGGATTTTTTTTTTAAAAAACGGATCTTCCAAGAGGGCTTTGGACCTCTTGATAGTTTCAAAACTGCATTAGATTGTCTAGACTGGCACTCCCAGAGGTACAAAAATGCACTTTTTATGTCAGACACAAAATCTGAGAGGCCATGCCTTTCCCATGTACACTAACGATGGACTCTGATGGGCCACACCCTCTTCCTTAAAACCTTCTCAATCAAAGGTGCTAGGTTGGTTTCCTCACAGGCTAATCTCTGTGATCATTCCTTTATTCTGACACCCTGCTGCCCCATGAGTCTAACCAGCATATTATTCCCATTTAATGACCTATTTTGTTGTGATTTTTTATTGTTGCATGATGGTGACCGTGTCCGCTAATTCTTTTGTGAATGTCCCTAGTTAGTACCTCTGGAAATGGAAGCCCACAATCTCAGGTGTTCCTTTGCTCAAATCCCATATTCACAAGCAGCCAATTCCAGGCTCTCCACTGCCTTAGCCTCTGCCTTCTTTTTCTAGGGGAGTCCATTTTGCTGAGCCCTACCCCCACCCAACCTGCACTTCTTTTTCCAAAAAGCATTGTTCACAAGTAGCAAACCCGAGTCATGGGACACCAGCCTCACAGTACTCTGCCACCAAAATCTATGGGGATGAATGACCTCAGGACAAAGAGTCCTTTAAGATACTTTCCTTCAGCATTGTTACTCTGCATATTTTCTTTCAGATCATCTCCACTTTGGTGTCCCGGAGCCACCCACTAGTGACAGTCATAAAGTAAGTGTACATTTAACATTTTCTTCTTAGTCAGCTGTAAGTGGAAATCATGTGGGTTTTTTCCCCCAGTAGTTTTCACAAGGGACAGTTTTGCTCAAATGGTAGCGTAATGAATGAAATGGAAGTTTCACATGCGGAAAAGATACTAAACCCCCTCTTTAAATTTTATGAAAATGATTAATGGATAGAAATGAAATAACTAAGCAACTGCCTATCAACCTTGACTATTTATTTATCTATGCATTTATGTGTTCATTTTTGAGTTGAGGTCTTACTCTGTCACCCATGCTGCAGGGCAGTGGCACGATGACAGTTCACCACAACCTCGACCTCCTGAGCTCAGGTGATCCTTCTGACTCAGCCTCCTGAGTAGCTGAGACTACAGGCACATGCCACCATGCCCATCTGATTTTTCTGTAGAGACGAAGTCTCACTATGTTGCCCAGGCTGGTCTTGAACTCCTGGGCTCAAGTGATCCTCTTGTCTCATCTCCCAAAGTGCTGGGATTACAGGTGTGAATATACTTGAGTATTTATTACCTATAGCATAATAAAGTATACTTGCAGCCACTGGGTGGAGTGGCTTTTATGTGACACTTTCATCCCAGGCAGCTGTCAGAGTTTCTTAAGGGCATACTACAATAGCCTTCTCTTTCTCATTGAGTTGGGTCATAGTCCAAGAGGTATCCAAAATGGCATTAAGCTCCAATTAACATCTAGCAGAGAGCCCAGAACCTAATAGACACATAACAGATATTTGTTAGGGAATGAAAGTGTGGGTTCATTAATTCATCAGTTGTTTGTGGCAGCTCTGCGAGGTCCTTACCACTGTGGGACAGTGTGGAGTGGTGTTTAGTGTTCTACTCTGGATCCAGATACTCAAGTTCAATTCCTAACTCTATTATTGACTATCTGGATGACTATGAGCATGTGTTCAAATCTCTCTGTGTCTTGGTTTTGGGTTTTTTTCATCTATAAAATGGAATTTATACCATCTATCTTATTGTAATGGTTATGAGATTATTACAAGGATTAAATGAGTTAATATTTGCAAAGTGTTTAAAACAGTACCTGGCACATAGTAATCTCTGTAAAAATGTTTGTCAAATAAATTAAGAATATAGGAACATCTGAGATCTCTTTTTTAGAGATTGAAAACTGGTTTAGTCTGAAGCAATGACATCCCAGTAACAATAGGCATACCTACCTCCTAGATCTTGGCTTCTAATACTATTTTCCAATAAAAGGAACTAGGGAGCCTTAGAGTAATGGCAGCTTTGGGACTAAGGCAGGAAATACACAAGATGAATCTGGAGCATCTTATAGTGCCAGAGGCAGCACTATAAGAAGTGCTTTGAAGAAAAAAAAAAAGAAAGTGCTTTAAAAAAAATCCACAGTAATGACAAACGAATACAGGAGTCAAATGAAAGTGCTCCCAATGGCCAAAGATGGAGATTTTGAGCAAGGAAAGAGAGGGAGAAAGAGAGAATGAGAGGGAGAGAGAGAGAGAGAGAGAGAGAGAGAGATTAAAGAATAGCCTAAGATATAACCTAAAGTACAAAAATACATAGCTGTAACTGATATAAGTAAATGAGGAGAATGACCTAATTTCCTATGCAGAAGAATTCCAAATCATGTATGTAGATACTCTGTCTGTTAGGAGGTAAAGAATAACCCCCCCATGGGGGCTGCACATAGTGACTTTCTTCCAAAAAGGACAACATGGAAAGTGAGAAAAAAAGAGTAAAATTACAGTGGAGAACTTGACAAACATGACCTCGAGCCAGGTGATCAAGATGAACTCAACAGTGATAAGTCATACTGATAGCAATTACCCTTGATGGGATATATATGTGAAGGGCGCTTTGCCTCTGCGAGTTTCCTCCCAAAATACACGACCTAAGTCTTATCATGAGAAGAACGTGAAGCAAATTCCAACAGAGGGG
Organism: Tarsius wallacei; assembly: GCA_963574415.1. Lineage (NCBI taxonomy): Eukaryota > Metazoa > Chordata > Mammalia > Primates > Tarsiidae > Tarsius > Tarsius wallacei. The sequence continues at coordinate 13,282 of CAUYQG010252646.1, forward strand.
CATCCTACAAAGCATCTGACCAGCACTTCTCAAAGCTGTTAAGGTCAAGAAAAACAAGTGACATCTGAGAAACTGCCTCAGCAGAGATAAGGCCAAGGAGACGTGATGACTAAATGAATGCGGGGTCTTGGAAAAGAAACAGGACACTGGGTAAAAACCAAGAAAATCTGAATACAATCAACATTGGTTCATTAATTGTGATAAATGTGCTATACTAATGTAAGATGTTAACATTAGGGGAGATATAGGGTATAATGGAATTCTCTGTACAATCTTTATAGCAATTTCATAAATCTAAAACTCTTTGAAAATAAAGTATTTAAAATGTAGTGAAGTACACACACCAAAAACAACAATAAACACAAACGAAAAAATTTATTTTGAGGTATACTCTTTACTTTTTAAGTAAATAAAATAATCTTGAAAAATGTTGAATCCAATTCATTTGTGTTTAAAGATTCACCCATGGAGAATAATATTCTACATTAAAGTTTTGAATTGGATAAAAGTGTACACATTTATAAAGTATGCTGCTATATTTTCTGTTATCAATAACAGAAAGAAAACAATTGACAAAGCAAAGCTTTTTTGTAAGATGATGGTTATTTGAGTTCAAAGTGGATTATGACGTTATGCACTAGTTGTAAATTGCTACAAATATAGTGGTTTAGAACAATGTGTATTTGCTGTTCCTCCGCTTCTAGAGGTCAGAAGACTAGGTGCAGCTCAGGCCTCTGCTTAGGGTCTCACAAGAGTGTAATCAAGGTGTTGGTTGGGCTGTGTTACTGTCTGGACCTTGGGTTTTTTCTTCTATGCTCATGTGGTTATTGGCAGAATTCAGCTGAGATTGTAAGACTGAGGCCCCCACTTTCTTTCAGGCTGTCATAATGGGCCACTCTCACATCCTAGGAATCGCCCGCAGCTCTTTGCCATGTGGCATCTCACAGTCTTGTCACAACATGACAGCTTCTGTCTTCAAAGTATGCAGGAGAAACTCCACTGCAGATTGCTAAGATGGAAGCTTAGATCGCAGATACCTCATTAAGGCAGTGATTGTCCTGTTGGCTTTGCCATAGTCTGTTGACTAAAACCAAGTCACAGGTTGTGTGTGCACTCTGCAGGAGATTACACAGGGCGTGATGCCCTGTGGGGATCACCTGGGATGTGTTCTCTGCAATATGGAAGTTATAAAACAGATGCAGGTGGCTGGGTGCTGGGATTCTCCATGGATGAGCAAACTAAAGAAGAAGTGGCAGACGGAAATGCTGCTTCTTGCTTTCAGCCAAACTACAGCACCAGGTAAATAAATAGGTTTCATCTCCTACACAGCAGATAGTTGTTAAGAAATACTCCTCAAAGTTATCAAATGAGAATTCGGATTATTTGAAGATGAAGGAGTCAGAGAAAAATATTTGGAGATGGCTCATAAATACATCATCATTTCCCTGACTAGTACTTTTTTCTTTGAAGCAGTGAAGACATTTGCACAAAAATATGCTCTTAACTCCATGACAACAATGTTTATGCACCTGAAAAACTCCTCACTTTATAAAAGTTCAAATAACATGATCTCATTTTCAACTTTTCACGGTGATTAATTTTTTCTTCACTTTTGAGGCTTTAGTTTTTTTAATGCTATGTTTTAAAATTCCGTCTGCTCACATGAAGAAATGTTCAACCTCACTAATCATCAGGGAGATGCAAATCAAAACCACTCTGAGATACCACCTAACTCCAGTCAGAATGGCAATTATCAATAACTCAAAAAATAATAATTGCTGGAGAGGGTGTGGCGAAAAG